>JASGXE010014322.1:0-11459 GCA_030068105.1 Sinentomon sp. SZTP_YWyxl | reverse complement strand
AACCAAATCTCCACGCGGGGTAAGAAATCAAAATCTAAAAATACATCTCAAAATCAAAAAAATGACCATGAGATAGGATTCGAGATGCTGCACTACGCGAAATATGCATCTTGCAATCGTGAATAATCAGGATGACAAAGACCGAAGATGACTCCTGAACTTTCAGCCATTGCAAATCATCTTCTAACGGTTTATCCCTTGTCCCGCCTCCCCTCCGTCCAGCTGCTGGTATCCAAGTTTGAGAATACTGGTTGATGTATGAATCGTTATTCGTACGCTTGTGAATTTCACAGTTTCGCAACCGGCTTCAAAAATTCCTATTTTGCCACGTGAAAGAATCCGTAATGCTCGTATATTTTCGTTGAACGTTCGAGAGCCTGAAGGTTGAGATCTTTGCTCGCAAATTGTAGGGGTAGGGCGTTTCTTGAAGCACCTGGGTTGCTTGCACTCACTCTGCATCCTTTGTGGTGTTGTTTCCGCAAGGATGATCCGTTTGTGAAGAGCGTGCATATGACACAGATTCGTTCGCCATAGGACCATCCCCATATTCCAGACAACTCTGAATTTCAATTATGCCAACAAATTGTGCGCCAAATTTGGTATTGGCCATCGACCCATGGGTTGGGCAGGGTGAGCAGGTTAAAAATATACGGTGGTCTCGTGTCCACCTCAAATTTTGAGAACAGTCAGAGCTATTTCTCTCAAAAAGACACGCAGTTTTCGCACATGGTCAGTCATTTTATCCCAAAAATTGGCGATTCATTTTCTCTTTTGCTTTCGTGAAGTTCAGCAACAATCCCCCAACTGGGGACTCTTTTGGATGGACTCCACCCCACGAGGCATCATTCGCATGTGTGTTTGGCTGCGCCAGGCGTTGTCTGCTCTCGAAAGCTCTGTGAAAGGGAGCACACTTAAAGCGCAGCATTTCCTGGGTCACACCCATCTCATGATAATTTTTCGACCTTATTATGCAGGAAAACCCCTTCGACGCTCCAGCTTCTCACTCCAAAAACGCATTAGGTGCCAATTGGGTAAAAGCATCCTGAAACATCAAATTTCCCTTTCGCCCAGATGTTGAAAAGAGAATCGTTGATCAAAGGAAGTATTTTACGAAGACTCGGCAGCTGCTTTCTGAGCTCCTAAAAGTGCCAATCGATGGACGGGATGAAGTCCACAGGCCGTCAACCTCCAACTGAAGCGCCAGTCTGCTTCTTTTTCAGTCTGTTTGTCCTGGGAACTTTGAATTATATCGATGCCCTCCAACTACCTCGTGGCTTGCACCGGTTCCCATCAGAACACCGAAGTTAAGCAACGTTGGGCCTGGATGATGCTTGGATGGGAGACCACCCTTGTACCCCAGTTTGTGCTGCTGGAAGGGGGCTTAGTGGCCAAGTCCCTCGTCTCCTTCGGATGAGACGTTAAGCAGGAGGTCCCGTGTGCAGCATCACCCTGTGCACGTTAAAGAACACCTAGCTCCAAGTCCAAGATAGTGGCTTGGCAGGTTACACAACAGAGAAGCCACATCTCACAAGTCACACATCACTGCTCTGCAGAGCATGACTCTCTCCGGGAACCCTGCGGGTTGGCGTGTATACGCCGTAAAACTGGTCCGAGTCGTTTCAGTTGAATGCAGAGCAGAAATGGGCTACGATTATGGGGCATAGTTCTCCTTGCGAGCCCATGGTGTGTGCAACAAGGTAAATGGTCGGACCACCAGCCGAATGGCTATCAGTCCATATGACTCCACGATGATGATGATGATGATGAACTCTGCAGAAAGGAAAGGTTTTTTCAACCTTCCTGCGGGCGAAATAAAATAAATCAAACGCCTCCGCCACACCATGTTGTTGTATCCCATATGTACCTATACAATGTTTCCCGAAAGTCACTTGACAAGTTTTCAATCTTCTCTTATGGGGTTATTTAAGGTTCAGATTAGGCAGGCAACCTGTTGTAGGTATTATCCACTCGAATTGGAACAATCTCCACTCTGTGCTTCCAAAGTTGCTTCAAAACTGCAATGCACTTTTATGGGGTTGTTAAGTGACTTTTGGGAAACGCTGTACATGTGGAACCATCAAGGTGAATGGAGATAAGAGCCATTGTGGATAAGAATCTGTACCTGTATGTACGGGTCATCAGGATGTGCTGGTAAGTAATTGGATGCCCCCAGCCCGTTGGTCGTCCATTTTTCTCTCCGTTTCATTATCTCTATACTCTGATCTCTGTTTCCTGCACTCGTAACCATGACAGCGTTTTTCCTGGCCCTGCTGCCTGGTGCCTGTGGCTGAATAAGTTCGGTTCAGTTCGGTTGTTAGGTATAATCTCCGGGGCAACTCTTTCACTTTGACCGGTCTTCTAAATTAGCAGCAGAGCAGAGGAGAAAAATGGCAACAGGCGCAGTCACTGGAAACACGAGTTATTGAAATTGATGTGTTCGCGGGAACATAGAGGTATTCCCATTCTCGTGTATTTCAATACTTGCCGTCTCTGGTCATTCGCCTCTTTTCCCTTTTTCATGGATGAATCGCATGAAATGGCATGACTGGGTGGGTATCCTGGAGAAGGACACCGCATGATGGTCAAGGCGTGCCCGCCAGAACGGCTGCCTACTGGCCTATCTTAAGGCGTGCACGTCAGAGGGGCGGCCTACTGGCCTATCTCAAGGCGTGCCCGTCAGAGGGGCTGCCTACTGGCCTATCTCAAGGCGTACCTGTCAGAAGGGCTGCCTAACTGGCCTAATGGACAAGAAAAGACCATGTTATGGTGTCAGGTTTGAATTTGTTTGATTTTTGGCAGTATTTGACCGCCAATGAGGAATGTATACGTTGGATGCATTTTGCCGCACATATATTGCAAATCTTTCGATACAGACAGGTTCAAGTTTTGTGAACTGGTGGCTGAAAATTTGTTTTTCGAACAATGACTCGGTTTCCAATCGTTTCCAATGCAAAAGTAAAAAACGCGCCAACTTCCACAGCAGGATATCTCACGCAAGATGACACTCTCTAAGATGTGAACCACCCTTTAGGCTTTAAATGTCTGAACATTTTCACGATGGTATACGATCTCGAGTACACTTTTTAAACGTGACCATTGCATCCCGTGCAGGCCTATAGGGTCGGGTTAGACCTTCGGTCGGGTTAGGGCGGGTTTTGTTGGGGTTATTCGTTTGGTTGGGGGAGCCGCCGGGAATTTGTCCGGCGGCCAGTTGTCCGAAGCACCGGATTTGGGATGCAGCAGTCCACAAGAACCATCTTCCGGTCCGCCAAATGTCATTTCAAGAACACTGCACGGTGTTTCTGCATTCTGGACAAAACACGATCGTTTTGTGCATCCGTCCGGTGGCGCTTTGAAAATGTCTGGACTGCTGCAGATAAGACGAATTGCTGCCGCCATGGAATCGGCTATTTCCGTGCTCGCTTGAGAAACTGGAACAAAGATAAGCCACCGCAGTTTGGGTTTGGCTAAGTCCACGTTTACGACCGAAGACGCGGCGTTTCAGCTTGATAACTATTACAGACCGGTTTGTTCCTTAGGACGATGCTTGCGGTGTTTGAAAAGTGCCGAGTCATCTTCGTGCGATGGAATCACGTGTTCTGAGTTCCTTTCTTGGCTCATTATGCGACCATGTCTGTTTTGCATTCCTGTTGCAGTAGTGTAATGTCGTTGCTTCAAGTTTATCAGCATTGATTTCAAGCAGCAGGACTCCATATCCATTTGCTTCAGTATGGGTTTGCGTCCGCAGGAACTTTTGAAATACCCTGCACTTCATGCGCTTTCTGGCGACCACTGGGAAGGGCACTTTTTGGAAAAAGCACAAACGCTCTATTTTATCTGTGAACCGGCGGTGGCATTGTTGACGCTGAAGAGTGAGCACTGGAATAGGGCGCCAGATATTGGCCATTCAAAAACAGACAGTCATAAATGCTGATGTTTAAAAAATTCCGGTTAAATATCTTATTGGTCCACCCCACCGTTGCCACTGTTGCCAATGGATGCTGCCCCTTATCCTGTTTAGATACATTGTTTCAGAGAGTTCTCGAAAGCTTTTGATTTTTCCTGGACACGAACCAGAACCGATTGGGAATCAGCGTTGATATCCACAAAGTTATTCATCTCATCTCCCTTTTCCTTTCTGTCCTTTACGTTAAGGAGTGCAAAATCAACCTTTTCTTTCACACCCTTATTTTCCCTGGCAATGTCAATTTCAACTTTGTTTTTGAACGTTGGTTTTAAAATGTTTGAACATGGATCTTTCATGTTGTTCAAACATTTAAACATTGTCGACAAATTCTCCTTGTCCAGTGTCGGCAGGAGGATTTCCCTCGCCTGCGGGGTTCTATGGGGAAAGAGACAACCATGCGCGAGCCACTTTTCAGCCAAGGGTCAACGTTCCGACGCACAAACGCCTAGTAAAGTTCAAACTGTTTCTATCCCAGAACAATCTGAATCCCAACAAGGCAGACGATTCAGACAAAGCGCCTAAAAGGGGCTTTAAGGCGCTTTGATTCAGATTTCCCACCAGGGTTGAATTCGACGGTCACGGCAGCTCGAATCTCGGCGACACAGGGGTTGAAGGACATTCACACCCATTTGTTGTATGGGCCGTCATTGCTGTTGTCTGGATGCGATGCCCTATTTGGAATTTTTCGTGTTTGTCGGAATGAAAAACGGCACTGAGGCAGGTTTCAACTTTCTTGCACCTTTTTACTTTTTTCAGTTGATGTGTGCCCTTGAATTTGAACCTCCGTTTGAAATTGAAGCAAGGCAGGGCGCTGTGCAAATTGATTTTGGCCGATCTCGAGTATTTGAACTGGCGAGAAGTGATGTCAGTGACATCGGAGACAAAGAGGGGAAAGAAATATAGGGGCAAACGAAATCTCAAACGGGGGGACAATCCATAACCCCCGAATTTCTCAGGCGTTTCTGAGATCACAATGGGGGACAATGGAGAACACTACAATGAGTCAAGAGGGGACACTCAAAAACCGTTTCCATTGGATCCCATGCATCAAGTTCTGGAATGGTCCTTTCGGTTTTTTCCTTCTTTCAATGATTGTTCAGTTTGCTGTTTTTTTTCTTGCTTGTTTTCTCTCCTCAACCGGCGACCCACGGAAACCACTATTGAGTCCTCCTAATGGGATCTTACCTAACTTAAGAGCCTAGCAAACGTTTTCCCACAGTGTGACTTCGTTGCCATTGACACTATCGCTACGTGTGTGAATAAATAGCTGTGTCATCCATGTCGATGAAACGCTTTTCCCGTATTTTTACACTTCGTTCGACCCAGATGTGAGCAAGCTGTTTCTAACTTTTAGTTAGGCAATATCGCTATTCCTCTAATTGCGACGTTCTTTGATGTGTCTCTCTGTCATATAACTCGTTGACAATACCTACCTCTGTTCGAGGTATAGAGTCTCGTTTCTTGTTATTGCAATTTCAAAATAATTGAATGTGCCTCACGAGAAACTTAACTTTTTAATAAAGCAACAGCAAGGCTGTGCGATGAGCAAAAAGCGGCAGCAACTCTCGCTTCATGGTTGTAATTTGTATGTTTCACATCTGAAAATTTTGGAATTTATATTTTTGGCGAGGGCAAACGAGGATCGTGCAAAGATGGGAAATGAAATCGAGAGAGGCGAGATGTTGCGGGAGAGAATGAGAAGTGGAGGGGAAGGGGCCAGAAAAGGGATGACCGATGTTTCAAGAAAGGTCGGGAAGAATGGAAAGCGAGAGGGGGAGATGTGGCAAATGGGGAGATAGTGGGTGAGACGACGGAGAGAGTAGGTGAGAATATGTGTGAGAGAGAGAGAGAGAGAGAGGGGGGGGGAGGGAGAGAGAGGGGGAGGAGAGAGAGAGAGAGGGGAGAGAGAGAGGGGGGGAGAGAGAGAGAGAGATGAGACGAGATGGTGATTCACACTTTTCCGTCATTTAAATCTGTCGCCATGGTTATGCCTTGAAAATAGAAACTTTTTGAATCTCTGAACAGAAAGATTGGAAATGATGCCAAAATCCACAAGGTTCTCAACAAAAAAGTTTTCCTCTCTTTGGCGTTGAAGATGAATTTCTTCTTCCCTGGCTCTGCTGCGGTCTTGCCAAAACGAGGCATCTGAGTTTAAACAACGGAAGAATTCGCCTGAAAACAACTCAGAGAAGCAGAGGTGCGAAAAATGTGACCCCTGATCACGAACCTTCTTTTTTATTATTTATTACAAGAAATTCTGCCTCAAAAGAAATGAAGCAGGAGTCAATTTTTAAAAGGTCAATATGATAAAACAAGTCAATGTTTGTCAAGTGAGGAGTTCCAATCTCTAATTGTTCTCTGGAAAAATGAATTGAGGTACGAGTTTGTTTTACAAAAAGGAGCATTGGAGGCTAGACCATTGTCAGTTCGGCGTTGGATTGGCTTTACAACGCACTTTGCATGCAGGCATGCAAAAATTTAACCAGCGGGTGATCGCTAAATAGCTTAAGTATGTGGTCGCGTCGTCTGTTTGCAAGAGTAGCAAGGCAGAGGAAGGTACTTTTGGAGAGCTGAGACGTTTCTTCGTTCGTTTGCTTTCAGTCAGCAATCTTTATGCCTGGATAAAGGTTCCAACACAACATAAGATTATCCTTTTGGTTCATCTGGCTATGTATTTCTCGTTGGTTCAAAACACGTTTCAAAAAACTTGCATTTACTTAATGCGATGTGCTCCAAGTCTTCGACTCCCAGAGTCTCTTTCCACTGCTGCGGGGAACCTGCTGCATGCAAATCTTGGAATTCTTTGGGACAGCTTTGTCAAAGCCCCTTTAAGGCGCTTTGGCTTTGTGTTCACACAGGTGTGGACACTAGCGGATGCTCTTTCACTGAACAAATTTTTGTGTACACAGTGGGCTTTCCCGTAAAAAAAACCTGAAAACTCGGTTAAGTTTGTTTGTCCAAAATTGCCAAAAAGAGTACGTGATTTCTTTAGCACCGTGCTCATTTAATATCATTCCATAAACTTTGGCATATTCTCGGCAGCCAAAGGATTTTGATCAGTGCCATTTTCCTTGAAAGACCAATGTTTGTAAAAAATAATATTTCCTTGCGCCCCATAATCCATGCCGAGACTATACTGATGGTTAGCATTCAGAATTTTGCTCGACTTGACTGCAACTTAAAAAGTTCGACAATAACTTTCTTTCCCGGGCAAAAAACCCAACGCAACTGCGAACGGTTTGCTATGAGAATTGGAAAGGAAGGAAAACGCACAAACGGATTCAATCTGAAATGCTTGGATATACAGGGTGGACAAAATTATAGATTGGACCAAAAGCTTTTATTTTTCTCAGAAAAAAATGAGGCGAGAATGTTCGGTCTCCATCAGACCAGTTGAGAGTTCTTGTGAAAGATTGTGAACTTTTTTCATCGACTCTTATTTTGGTTTTGGGCCAAAAGTGACCGGAAACCCCTTGAGTCCATGCAAAAAAATTCTTTGAACATAACAGTCAGCTTTCCAGCTGGGATCTAGGATGACCAATGAGGTGACCTATGATCTAGGAGGTTTGGGGTCATCTAGGATGACCCCAAAACGGCCAAAACATGGTGCCGTTCTGAAGAAAAAAGAACACGTTAAAATGTTCACGTTTGGAGAAATTGGACTTGGGGCAATGCTGTAGAAGTTTTTCACTGACAGTAAATTTTAGCCAACCGTTTTTTAGCCTCATCTGTATCTTCCTATTATTCCTTATCCTTGGAAAGTCAGAAGTCTTCGTTTCTGTGAAAGACTTTATTCGAAAGGGATAAGCTTTAAGCTGCTCGTTATCCCTCCTGCTTTGCTTCTGCTGCTCTGCACTCCCGGAGAAAAGTTAATAATCCTGGCTTGCTCCTGGAGTCAGCAGCGCTGTTTTGTTGAATAAAAATGGGTGAGGTGGGTTCTGGGCGACGGATTTGGGAGGAGGGGGTTCCAGTCCCAGTCAGTTTATGGGAGGAGTGGCAAACAAATTCGTGCTCCTGTCTACTTGCGACTGTTACAAATCAACAAAAGTTGCTTTAGATTTTTTCTATTCTTTTCCTGGCGAATGTCAGTCTGCCATTTCTCCTTTCAGTCGTCTCCATATATTATTCTGAAAAAACAGGGTGTCACAAAATATTCAAATTTGACACTTTTTAAAGCACTTTTTCAAGCCAAGAAACGAAGTTCAAATATGGTTCGCGCTGTGAATGGGCAAAACGCAGCTTGCTTGACCATTCCAGTGCATGGCGCTCATAAATGTTGGAATTAGCGACTCCTAATCCCGCCCATTCCAAGAAGAAGGCGTCAGGATCATGCTTTCGGAGAGATTTTGACAAATCGTCCTTTCAGCATTGGCAAGCTCCCAGACAAGATCCTTCAGCCTCCGGTATCAGTGCCTGTTCTCCGGCGCAGGCTATCAGTGCTTTTGAAACTTTCACAGTTCTCGGTGGAACTCGGTGCATGGGTCCTTTGTTAAATCTGCGAAGGCGTTGCTGCGACTTGATTCCTGGAATCGTTTAATTTATTTCTGCTGATCGTATTTCACAGTAATTATTATGTGCCGATAAGTTTGAAGTAACTTTTTTGTGATCGAATTACGTGTCTACATATTTGTAATTTTGCGTAACGTATGACAAGGGGAGATCCCCTGCTGAAGTACAGTAATTCATTCATTCATTCATTCAAGAACACCCATTCTCCATGGTTGCCAATTAAAAGACTCATTTGACGCACATATGGGCAAAAAAATTGCTGTACAGAGAACAACCGCAAGCCTGTCAATCCGCATGGCATTTCATGAAAAAAGGCGGGATCTCGATTTTTAGATCACCCTGAGCTCTGTCCAGTTTCAGCTGGAGTTTATTTATCATCGAAATTGGTAAGAAGACCACACTGTGGTGTCGCGCGTGCTGTTCAGCTTTCCCTCGCCCGCGCCACCGTTGCCAAACTTTTCGAAAGCCGGAATAAAAATTATACACACTTGTCAAAAATCTTCGAACATAGGAGTTCATTTTTACTCAGGTGCCATTTAGAATCAATGGCAGCATGCGCCACAAAACATCATGACACTCGTGTGAGGCGTGAAGTTGCACCATAAGCCCTGTTGAAATTAGATGGCCCCTGTTATCACCATCCCTTTAAAATATCGCCTGTGTTCGAGGACTTTTTTCGCTTCGTACGTTATCCTCACATTGTTATTTTTCTGGATTGCTTCCAACAATTTTCCGCCGATGGATCAACATCGAGCCTCCTGAAACCAATAGGTATGACACAGTTGAAATACACCCTGAGACAGCCTGCCCCTTTCTCAGCGAACGATTTACTTTTGCATGATGTGTTTTTCGAAGTCTTCGACCTTGTCTTTGAACTTTTCCATGGTTCAGACTATTCTGGGGTCAGGGTTACGTTTTGACCGAGCAACGTTACCGCGTTCTTGCAAAATGCACGGCCAACACCCCCGCGTGTATCTTTTATGGAATTCAAAACCCAAACGAAAATGTTGGGAACCGTGTGTGTGTCCGATTGGAACCAACGAGCTTTTTTATTAAAATTTCGAAGTACGAGAAAAATATTTCGTTGATTGGAAAATTTTTGTTCTGGCCTTTTCTTGGGTTTTTTTTCGACTACGAATTGCGAGTGTATTCCTCTGGCGATCTTTTTATCTTTGTCCCATTTTTTCACGAATTTGTAAATTAATCAAATGAAATGAAAGAACTCCGTCTTATTGGCAAAATTACCTTTTTCAACCGTTTGGGCATCCCCCTATGTCACACCTTTTCCCGCATCGTCCGTGAGGATGAGGAAATGTATTTTTTATCAAACATGCCAGCAAAAAGTGAGGGAAATAGAACACACTCGTCATTGCGAGAAATGTGTTGTTCAATGGCGCAGTGGTAATCCACCACTCACTTTGGATTTCTGTTTTTCACAGAAAAAAAAATGTTTTTACACTGAGTCAGGGAATTGGTTTTTTAAAAAGTCGTTTTGGAGGGTCGGGACTTTAACACAGAGTCAGATGGAAGTACGCCCAAACGCGTACTCTTTCTTAAATAAGCTCCCCGGATGCCAGTTTACAAACCCTGCCGCCACTATATATAGCAGGCAGGGGCCCCCATCGAGCATTTTTCTGAGAGCGGTCAGGTTCAGATAACTTTAGGTGTGAAAACATATTTTTTCTTGCGAGTACAGGGCCCCAATCGAGCATTCTTGCACAAAACGCTCTCTCCCATCTTTCGTCGCGGCAGGGTTTGAAAAAACGCTTCCCGGAAGCGTATTTCATTTATCTATACGAATCGGGCAATGCCCCGATTTGGCGCCCCGTCAAAAAAAGTCTCATGAGAAAATGGCTAAAACGTATGAGATTTAGCCAATTTCGTATACGAAATGGCTTTTTCTCATGAGAAATGCATAAAATCTCATGAAGTTGGCCAAGAATCGTATGAGAAATTACTATTTCTCATCTGAAAATTACAACTTTTCATGAGAATGTGCCATAGCCTAATGAGAAATCTTCGTTTCCGATGAGAAATATGTCAGATCTCACGAGAATGGATTTGATACTCATGAGAAATCCTTGTTTCCCATGAGAAGTCGCCTGATCTCATGAGAATTCTAAAAAAAAGAGATGAGAAAATTTTGTGTTTATCTGATCGCGGGAGTTTATTTCAAAAATCGCATGAGAAATCTTCCATTCCCATAAAGAACTTGTGTGATCTCATGAGATTTTTTAAAACAGACGGAAATTTATTTGTTTTGTCATGAGAATTCTGTAATTCACCACCAAAAGTTCTGATTCTCATGAGGCAAATTCTTCCCCATCACAGAATCTTCCATTCTCATGAGGAAGTTGTCTGATCTCATGAGATTGTACAAAACAGAAGGAAAGCATTTAGTTTTCTCATGAGAATTTCACCACCAAAAGGTCTGATTCTCATGAGGCAAATTTTTCTCCAACACAGAATCTTCATTCTCATGAGGAAGTTGTCTGATCTCATCAGATTGTATCAGAAAGAAAGCATTAATTTAGTTTTCTCATGAGAATTTTGTAAATTACCGCACAGAAAATTCCGATTTCTCATGCGGCAAATATGTCCCCAATCCGGAATGAACAGTCCTCATGAGAAAGCAAGAAAAATGCGAATGTTTTACGTGCCTTGACAGATGTGTTCCCCATTGCCACTCACGCAGCTGTGACTCAATAGCAAATTTAATGGACAGATTTGTGTTGCGAAATTTTTATTTCTATTCCTTTATAATACACCTTTTCCATTGTTATGGGAAAAAATCGGAGGAGATTCTATGATGAAAAATCTCATGAGAGTTTGGCAATCAATTTCATTAAAAATCACAATCTCGTCAAACTTGACCATTCTGTGGTGATGGTGCCAAATGTTGATCAATGTTCACCGGTGTTGACGATGGTGTGACAAGTTGTGATAACATGTTGATCACACATGATCACATGGTTATTGGGGC
>JASGXE010014321.1:0-11915 GCA_030068105.1 Sinentomon sp. SZTP_YWyxl | reverse complement strand
CTCCTCTTTTACAATTTCATTCGGCTTCATGCGCGCGCGTGAAAGAATTTTGTCCGCTGATGCGACCAAAAGGCAACAAGATTGTTGCTCTCTCCCGATTATTCTCAGCCTCTCCCCCGTTTCATAATAATTCACATGGGAGGACCAAACTGGCAGATTACCAGTTTTTTTACTACCACGATTTTTTCATGTTGTTGGAAAGTGACGACACTCGTGGGCGCACCTGCATACTGCAACATCATACTAACATTCAAAAGAGTGAATCTCTCAACAGATGAAAACCAATAAAAGGTGCATCACGACATAAAAATGAATGGTGTTTGTTTCACACACATGGGTAACATTCGATATTTTTTTGTATCAGAGGGTGCTCTTTGTGCAATGAAATGAGAGAATTTTTTCTGCCACCGGATGTCTGTTGATTGACCTGAAGGCAAGGATTCTTCCAAAAAATTGCTGAGTAACCAATGTTGGAATGTCTTTTGACGATGTATCCAATATGGATCTGTAGTAAAAGCGAGAATGAGATTTTGCCCAGCCGTATTTTCATTGATAGAGTTTTCGATGTTCCACACGTCCTCAGTTGCATTTTATGTGCAAGAGTGACGTGCCGTATAGGTACTATTTTGGCACAGGGTGTAATTTCCCAGCAAACAATTTTAGTCCCCGTTTCGCCCATTTTTTCCGAAAACAAGTCCCCGCAGTCCCCCAAATTTCAAGACCAAAGCAGGCGTCCCCACGCGGTCGCCGAGTCGTCCCCGTGATCCTTGCAAAAACGGTGTCTTGATGTCACAGTCGAGAAGTGGTCCCCGGATGGACTCCCAAAAATGTTGTTTTTTGTTCGCAAAAAGTCGTCCCCAAACGGTCCCCGACTGCTGAAGTCGCCTTGGTTGTGTTTTCGGCAAATCCCGGGACTGTCTGGGGGCGTCCCTAAACAGTCCCCGTTCGGTCCCCTTTTGCACTCATTGTGGTCCCCTGAAGTGGTCCCCAGATGGACACGCAATAAAATATTGTTTTTTTTTTGTTTGCAAAAAGTCGTCCCCAATCGATCCCCGACAGTTCCTTGATTGTGTTTTCGGCACATCGGGGGACTGTCTGGGAGCGTCTCCAAACAGTCGCCGTTCGGTCCCCTTTTGCACTTATTTTTATTCCAATAGATAGCTGCACATGATAAAAATTCAAGTCACCACTCAATTTAATTTTCACTCGACTCTCAGGCATGAATAACGATAGGCAGCGTTATGGGCGGAGTACTCTCTGTCAGAAAGAACATTTCCGACGGATTGGAAGAACTTCGAAACCAAATTTGGTGAAAAAAAAAAACAAAGTTGAAGACCGATCGTATCGTCGAAATAGAAAACGAAGCCTTGACCAGAGATCACATCGCCCATAACACTCTTACATGAGGACTTTAAGTCAGGATTAAATATTCTCAGAGGCGCAAATTTTGCCGCCCACCCAACTGTTTTCGGTTTCAGTGGGACAGGAGCAAACATTTGCAACAACGAGAATTTTTTCGGAGCGTTAATTGCACTTGAACACCAGTGAACAAAAACTAGTCCCCCATGCAGAAGTGTTGACTTTTTTCATCTATCCGGTGAGAATTATGGCTTCCCTGACAAGCAGTCATTGGGACTATACAAAGAATAGATACCTGCCTTAATATGTATTATGTGGAGGACCAAGGTGACTCCATGGGGATCATTTTTGTCAGTCCCCGCTTAAATCAAATTACGTTACGGAAAGACATCCAGGGGACGGCATTTTGGCAAGCCAAAAAGCGGTCCCCCAGGTAGGACATTTGGTCCTTTTAGGGATTACCCCAGGCAGTCCCCGGGGCTGGCGAAACACTGTCCCTTGGACTGTCATTTTTAGTCCCCAGCAGGTCCCCTTGTTTGCTGGGTGTCTCTTGTTTGTCCTATATAAGTGGGTGCTGCATGTGTCAGTATGGATGAAATTGAGGTGACTACAGTGTCACTACCTTTTTAGCACAGGAGCACTCAAGCGCGGATATCGAAAATGTGGTCAAAGCGCATATTTTATATCCAATTAAATTCATTCGAGTTTTAGTTGATTTTGAGTGAAATTGGGATTTGAGTGTTTACGCAATGAGATTGCGAGATGCTCCCAGGATGGATTCTATTTAACTAAAATGACTGAAATTTCTGAATCTGAACCATTGAAATCGTTTTCAACCTCTGTTACGTTTCGTCTCCACAAGAATGTAGCCTTTGTCATGGCTTGCGCTTGCTGTCTGTATTTGTCCATGCAGGGGTCGGATGGGCAACCTTCGTGGATGGGGTGGTCCATTGTTCGAGGGATGGCACCTTAAAACGATAGCACTGCAGCATAAAATACTTGGAAGGATGAGATCTCTTGGCATGCTACCAATTTTACCTGCATTCGCTGGACATGTTCCATACGGATTTACGAGGTTTGTAGACACATGTAACTTCCTGATGCCACACATAAATAATCTTCCTTTTTGAAAGCTAGGTACCTTAGGAATCAGTGCTTGTCATTATGATCGCTTTATTTCATTTAAAAACCATGTGGGCCGGTGTTGAAAATGTAATGAGGCAAAAGTCATGATTTAGGTGTACCCAAGGCACCTTCCACCTGTACATTTCATTGCATTACAATAGCATACAACAAAGTGCACATGTGCACCCTTTGATATTGGTTAATAAATTTATTGATTAGCGCACATTTACTCTCATTGCGGAGATCACGAATACACAATTGACATCATATGTAGTTAGAAATTGATGAGAGAGAAAAATACAGTGTGCATTCCGACCTCTATGTAGATAGGATGTTCACAGTGGTCGTCAAATTTTCTTAACCTATCTAAGTGCGAGGTCGCAGTGTTTACAAAATACTCACTGAAGATATTCGGTACCTGATTTGGCTCAGATATAAATGTGTTACTGTGGAATAAGACCGGACCAGTCTGCCTACAGTTGTTTTTCGGTAGAAAGTTAAGTGTACGATGTATGATGGGCCATGTTGCTCTGGTATCTTTAGCTTCATAAAGCAATGAGGTCAGAAAAATCGCTTTTCATAGTCATATTGTTGAGCGATGGAAAGAGAGAGCGAGATTTTACTCTGTTGGCAAGATTTATGAAAATTGTTCTGTATGGTCGTTTTATCAACTTACTTTTGAGATTATCCCGTAGAATAATTTTTCGGTGGAGGTCAGGGACTCATCCCATTCAACCTAAGTCGAGCAACTTTTTTAAATATTTAGTATTAAACGTTTTACAACTGTTAGAGATTTCAGTGACCATTCCATAGAATGCACTGACAGCAAAGGCAGTATCCACATACTCTTAAACTCTTCCCCAGTCTGAAAATTAACAAGTCTCTGTATTAGAGTTGGTCTGTAGGTAGAGTAGTAGGGTAATTCAACAGAACCTTGAATGGAAAGTGCACAGCAGAAGTTACATGTAGCTATCTCTTATATTCGTTATAAAGTTGTGTTTTTCAATGCCTTTGTTTTTTACGCTGTCTCACTTATGGCGGGGAAGCATCCCCGAGAAGATCTTCCTCGCCGAGGTAGTTACGTTTTTTTAGCTGTTGCATCGCAACGATTTACCTCAAAGCTTGGGAGATGTAACGAAATACATTATTTTATTCCCAGGGCATTTCCTAACGCCTCAGTTAGCGCCCTTGACAAATGGAATGATTTCAACCAACCGTATTGCTGGTTAGTATCCGTTTATTTTACTATCGTTAATGTCTACGGCAAAACTATTCGTATTCCTATCGTGCTTACTAGCGGGGTACGTACATACATTTCATCATGGCTTATGAAGGAACAAAGCTGCAGAACTTGATTGAAAATCACCCACTCGTTCACATCAGTTCCGAAAACCGCCACTTGCGACACTGTGGCGAGTTCGGTATGAAAATGAGAAGTGATTTCGGAACAAAGTTATTGTTTCTGTTATCAAACCACACATGCCGTTTCTGAAAATTATTTGGCTTAGTCTGCGGGTTTTCGCAATGAGTTTGCTTTGCCGAAGTTTAGCATTTCTGTCAGCTGCCAGAACTCCAAACATTTGTTAAAATGTGTTGCACCGCAAGCTTTTCATTGGCACGTGCACGGCACGTGTACGGGAGGGTTTGGTTTGTCTGAGACTCTCATATCCAAGCACTCCCCGAATTGAAAGGTAACTCGAATTCGCTCCCCTTGAAACGTTTCAGGGCTGTCAAATGTCGTCAGCTTTTGGCGGACAAGGTCACCCAAACGTCCTGCCAGGGGTGCTGCCCTGAATCTGCCGCTGTGAACGGCTGTCCTCCATACCTCCTGCACTTAGTTCTCCTTCTGTAGTATTTGTACCCAAAGCCTTCAAAGCATTGTGCATTTGCATTTCATGGAACTTTCACCGAAAATACTTTCAAATCACTTTGGGCATCCATCCAAAACAAACAGTTTGATCCGATCAGGAAAATATTTGCCCATCCCTGGATTTCCGGTGTCACCAGTCAGAATTTCTGAGAAAAGTTCTTTCATTGAAAATGGCCTCTCATTATTGAACAAAAGATGGGTGCTTCTTGGCCTGGCTGCTTGTTCCTCGAATCACACACAGGACAGCAACCGAAAGTGTCTTTTTCCAAGTAAATCTCTTTGAAACGCATGCACAACGCAACAGCCCACAATTTCGATGGATGATGCAAGCCTCAGCATGTTTCAGTGCTCTCTCCCACCCTCATCAACCTTGTTCCGCCAGGCGCAGGGTTGGCGTTTTCCAGTGAGCCACACCAACCAAACGGCCGGCAGCAAATCTGAGCAGGAGAATTGATCGCCATTCTGTCCGAATTTCTGTTTCGTTTCTCAGCCTGTGACCGGTGATCACTGGGCACGGAGCTGCGGTCCGTGACTTTCAAAATTGCTGCGATCCGTGACTTTCAAAATTGTTGAGGTCCGTGACTTTCAAAATTGCAACAGTTTACGCGTTCCTGATTTTTGCGAAATGCTTTTTCTAACCTCGTGCTTGGTGATATGTTTCTGTACACATGACGACACATTTCATTTCCAGTGATTTTCAGTTTTATTCCTGTCATTTCTGAGGACTGGCCAAATCACTTGGAAGTTTTTGGGGCCAAGAATGTTGTGCAAGCATTTTTGGGTTCATTCGATTTTCAAGAAATTCCATGAGGAAGTACCAAAAGACAGTTTCGTCCAAGTACCTATTTTATTTCACTTTGCCATTCTGGCTGCTTTTTGTTCTCCCTGTTTGGGTGCAGATTTTGTCTATGATCATTAGACTTGGGTAAAACAAAATCTCGTTCAAGTAATCTTTCAAATCCCGAAAACCTTTGAAATGCAATCTCACAAGGACATGAAAAAGAATAGCAAAAACCTCCGTTACCGACATTCAAAATCCAAACGTAATTTTGTCTACCGTGAAATTTTCTGTTTGGGCTTAGCTGTGACAACCAACTTGTAACGATTTCCTACCATATATTTTGTTGGACCTGGGCACGCATCACGTGCCTAACTGATGCCGAATTTGGATACTGATTTCAACGACCCACCTACCTACATCGCTGCTGCTGCGTAGCCTACGCCTGTCAAGTTCTGGCTGATTTGTGTCACTGTTCTCCCCGGATCAGCAGGGGTAAGTACCTGCAGTTTCATGTATTTGTGTGTCAATGGTCATGTCAAATTTCAGTCCACATCACAAACTTTCAGTTGGCATTTTCGTGACTTCCTTTGGCATATCTCTCTGGTCTCCATGTTTCAGACATTCTTTCTTGATGGCAATTCAATTTTTGGTCCATCATTCCAGTCATGACATCTTTTCAATTCTTATGCTCAGCCTACGCACCTATCCATTTTTTTGCAAATAATCATGAAGTCAGACACATGGGTCCAGGGAATTTTGTTCATAGTCGTACTTGCCGTTTTTGCCTATTTTTTGTGCAGGCCTACTCAGAGGCCATGGCCTAATTTCATTGATTCCAATGGGCATTTGTAAATTGGCCCAAATGCAAAAAGGCACTGAATTTCATGTTTTAACGAATCCCGCAAAGCGCTTTTGTGCCGATCTCGGTATTTTTCAAACCTTTTAGGTAACCTGCTTTGCCACTCATCTTCAGCCGATACTTTTGTGTATTTGTCTTTCCATCATTTTTGTTTGGTGTCATTTTTGCAGAACTATTAAACTTGCTAAATCACTTGTGTTTGCCACTATTTCCGCTGGATTTTGTTTGTGTCTGTGCTAATTTTCCACTTGTGTTTCCATTTCACTTTGGTTTCCATCTGTGTTCCCACTTTTTCATGTGATGGAAAATTGCATGGAAGGTTCGACACAATCGTTTTTTTTTTTCATTTTCGTTGAACATTCCAGGGCATATTCCGCTTATTTCCACTGGGCATCTTTTGTTTTTTTTTCTGTCATCGAAGAAATTTGCCTTGCCATGAAATTGGCCGCACATACAAAATTGCGTTTTTCCGTCCTTTTGCAATTGTTCTATTTCCCATGCACAGCTTCGAATGTGATCAGCCAGATCGCACATTCACACAGGAGTTGACACAAGTGACACACCTGCTCAAAAATTAGATTTTGGTGAAATTTCAGTTTTATCGTTAAAGTATAGTTCCGAAAACCTTTGTATGAACAATTTAAAAAATAGGTACTCTCTGAGATTTGATGCATTGGAGCCCCAATGTGAGGCTTTATTCCAAGAAGCAGGAAACAAACCAAAGTTTGCGTAGAAAAATGTCGAATGTAGAGAAATGTTATTCTTTTGTTTTCGGAACAATGCACGTAATCATTGCCAGTTGGGGTGTGGCCTTTAAGCCAGATGCGAAACTATTTTCGAACATTGTGGCCTTCAAAACTGAATTAGGGGGAGCCCCTTTTCCTCACGTTTATGTACAGTTCACGTGGTGATGAATTCATGTGTTGAGAAATTCATGTTGGGGACCAAAGAAACTGGTCGAGAAAAACCGCAACATGCGACACCTTTCGTGACCGCCAAGGCCGACATCCACAACAAGTGTAGCTTTGAACCTCGCATCTCTGGAACCTTCTAAGGGTGAGATTAATAGGTACCGGAATGGAACCTGTTTGGAGCCGCGAACTTCTGTGCTTGTAGTGTTGACCATTCTTTCTTCGATTGCAGGAGTCATGAAAGCCATGTGACATTGTGGCAAGGATGGTGCTCATCTTGTGGGCATCGAAGATGGCCTACCGGAGGCCATGAGAAAAGACTCATAATAATTCAGACTTGTTCGTTGCCCTGCCTATTCGTCTTCTACGCGTAAGATTGAAGTTGTGTTTTCTTCCTCTTCCAGCATGGTGTTTCTCGAGAGAATGTTTGTGAAAACTGTTTTTTTTTCATCCATCAATATAATGCTTTTCGACTTTTTCAAGAAAATGTGACTTGTTCCTTCCTCTGACAAACGGTTCGATCCGAACAAAACAGATCTGGTGTGAACTTCACATTTCAACATTTTCAGAGTCTTATTGTGAACCACTGAGAAGCCGGAGTATCTTTGTTTTTAGAATGTAAGCCTATGAGCATCACTCTTTCTGAATCCCATTTGGGGAACAAATTGTATCACTTGGGTGTGGGACCCCGTTTGAGTACACAATCTCAAAACCCTCTGAATAATTGACAAGTGTTTTTAGAATGTAGCGACACGTTTCAGTTCAAGAGGATTTTCACAGTGCAGAGTGCGAGTACTCTTCTTAAACATGTCTTCTTTTAACAGGTTTATAGTTTTTTTTTTCTTGCGAAACGCATAATTTTTGTCCGACTGACCTCAGACTCCTATGACCATTTATTGGGAGGAGCGACTTCAGTGAGGTCAGTCGCTCTTAATCATCTTGTTCATCTTTTTGTCGAACCGACTGCTCGAGCTGAAGCCCTCAGGATCCAAGAAAGTAAAATTTTGATCAAACAATTTCACTGCATTAAATAATTGAGACACGCACATTTTCAGAGTGTGGGGTATTTCTTTTTTTATTTCCCTTACATGACGCCCAACATGGGGCGCCATGTTTGAGGCGAGTGTGGAGAATTACGTGTGGCGAGTGTGGGTAATTAGTTTTCTTTTATTTTTTTTCATCATTAGTCGTACAGGGCGCCCAACATGGGGCGCCATGTTTGTGGCGAGTGTGGAGAATTACGTGTGGCGAGTGTGGGTAATTAGTTTTCTTTTATTTTTTTCTTCATTAGTCTTACATGGCGCCCAACGTGGGGCGCCATGTTTGTGGCGAGTGTGGAGAATTACGTGTGGCGAGTGTGGTTAATTAGTTTTCTTTTATTTTTTTTCTTCATAGTCTTACATGGCGCCCAACATGGGGTGCCATGCTTGTGGCGAGTGTGGAGAATTACGTGTGGCGAGTGTGGTTAATTAGTTTTCTTTTATTTTTTTCTTCATAGTCTTACATGGCGCCCAACATGGGGTGCCATGCTTGTGGCGAGTGTGGAGAATTACGTGTGGCGAGTGTGGTTAATTAGTTTTCTTTTATTTTTTTCTTCATAGTCTTACATGGCGCCCAACATGGGGTGCCATGCTTGTGGCGAGTGTGGAGAATTACGTGTGGCGAGTGTGGGTAATTAGTTTTCTTTTATTTTTTCTTCATTCGTCTTACATGGCGCCCAACGTGGGGCGCCATGTTTGTGGCGAGTGTGGAGAATTACGTGTGGCGAGTGTGGTTAATTAGTTTTCTTTTATTTTTTTTCTTCATTCGTCTTACATGGCGCCCAACGTGGGGCGCCATGTTTGTGGCGAGTGTGGAGAATTACGTGTGACGAGTGTGGTTAATTAGTTTTCTTTTATTGTTTTATTCATAGTCTTACATGGCGCCCAACATGGGGTGCCATGCTTGTGGCGAGTGTGGAGAATTACGTGTGGCGAGTGTGGGTAATTAGTTTTCTTTTATTTTTTTCATCATTAGTCTTACAGGGCGCCCAACATGGGGCGCCATGTTTGTGGCGAGTGTGGAGAATTACGTGTGGCGAGTGTGGGTTAATTAGTTTTCTTTTATTTTTTTTTCTTCATAGTCTACATGGCGCCCAACATGGGGTGCCATGTTTGTGTCGAGTGTGGAGAATGACGTGCGGCGAGTGTGGGTAATTAGTTTTCTTTTATTTTTTTCATCATTAGTCTTACAGGGCGCCCAACATGGGGCGCCATGTTTGTGGCGAGTGTGGCGAATTACGTGTGGCGAGTGTGGGTAATTAGTTTTCTTTTATTTTTTTCTTATTAGTCTTACATGGCGCCCAACATGGGGCGCCATGTTTGTGGCGAGTGTGGGGAATTACGTGTGGCGAGTGTGGGTAATTAGTTTTCTTTTATTTTTTTTCTTATTAGTCTTACATGGCGCCCAACATGGGGCGCCATGTTTGTGGCGAGTGTGGGGAATTACGTGTGGCGAGTGCGGGGAATTAGTTTTTTTTTTTATTTTTTTCTTCATTCGTTTTACACTTCCATGCCCCCGACTTCACAGACGCTGGCCACGCCACTGTGTACAGGTCACTATTCAGAAACAGTCGCAGTCGAAGAAATTAAGAGCAACGAAAAACATCGATGCTCGAAGGAAATTTCAAAATCTCTTAAAATTTTGCAGCAAGAAACACCAGTGAGCGTCAGACTTAAAAAACGAAGAAAACGGCAACTGAAAATTTTAGCCTCACGTGGCTTTCCATTTTCTCATGACACCCAGTGCGCCGCTCTGAATACAGTAGGACATTTAGACAAATACTTTCCAGTACCGTCCAGTCGCGTAATAGCTTAATTGGGTGCGTTGAGTCTTTTCTCTCTTGCGTGATCCGTCAGTCGCGGTTCGAATTCCGCTGGATCTATTCTCTCACGAAATGGGCAAGGAGAAATTGCTCACCCTGAACAAGTGATTATGTCTGTTCAAACAGTTCTGAAGATTTACTATGATGCTTTCAGAGAAATACATTTTTTCGAGCTTTTTCTGCCTAAAAGACCGTTTTTTCATTGTAACTGAAAATGAGGCCAACAAGGCTCACGCAAAAACAGTTTTCTTCTTTCTCACAAAAGAACTTCCAACTCAAAAAGAGTTTCTGTTTCTTATTCAGAGACGACGTTATTTCATCACAGTGAGGAATATTTGACCTTTTTGAGTAATTTTCGTAAGTGTTTCTTGCAAAAAATTGAATTTCATTTTTTTCACTTTTATTGTTGTAAGCAGCGAGATAATTCTCACGAATGTCAAACCCGGAACCTTTCCCCCGAGAATGGTATCCAGACCTGAGGAAAATAGTCTGGTCAAATGTTTCCTGTGATATTTAAACATAAATGTTTCGTATAATCACCTTCGGATTCTAATGCCATCGGGCGAATTATTCACCATTTGAACCAAACAACAGTCCATCTTGTGTGGCAGAGCATAAAAATGCGCCGGGCTTAATTAAATCAGGGGTAGTTTGGTCTCTGGTGATCATTAACAGATGATCCGTATCGTTGCGACTTTCGCTTTACGGCACTAGTATTGGAACAGCCTTGTCCTGTGTGTGTCTCTATTTAGCTCAGTCTCACGTGCATGATTTGCAGCGCGGAAACAAAGGCACCGAGTTAAATGCACTAACTCCCCCCTCTCTCTCTCTCTCTGCTTCTCTTTTCTTCTCTTCTCTCTCTCTCCTCTCTATTTTTTCCCTTCTTCTCTCTCTCTCTCTCTCTCTCTCTCTCTCTCTCTCTCTCCCGGCCCCCCGGTAGATAAATAATTCCCCCTCCCCCCCCGATTTCGACCAGGGCATTTGGCAGTGCTACGTCACTGCTGTTTACTGCCCAAAGTTGATCGTTACTGCTGCACCGGGGTGTTTTTTTTCCCCGGGTTTCCGCATTTGAATCATTTTTCTTTTACGGAAAGGAAGATTCTGACGGAATGCCGAATTTTTCACGGCCTTCAAGTGAAGTTTCCCCCTGAAGGCAAAGCCCCGGTGCCAGTAACGATCAACTTTGGCAGTAAACAGCAGTGACGTAGCACTGCCAAATGCCCTGGTCGAAATCGTGGGGATGGGGGAATTATTTATCTACCGGTGCCGGAGAGAGAGAGAGAGAGAGAGAGAGAAGAGAGAAGAGAGAAGAGAGAAGAGAGAAGAGAGAAGAGAGAAGAGAGAAGAGAGAAGAGGTGGGGAGTTAGTGCAGGTAACTCGGTGCCTTTGTTTCGCGCTGCAAATCATGCACGTGAGACTGAGCTAAATAGAGACACACACAGGACAAGGCTGTTCCAATACTAGTGCCGTAAAGCGAAAGTCGCAACGATACGGATCATCTGTTAATGATCACCAGAGACCAAACTACCCCTGATTTAATTAAGCCCGGCGCATTTTTATGCTCTGCCACACAAGATGGACTGTTGTTTGGTTCAAATGGTGAATAATTCGCCCGATGGCATTAGAATGCCGAAGGTGATTATACGAAACATTTATGTTTAAATATCACAGGAAACATTTGACCAGACTATTTTCCTCAGGTCTGGATACCATTCTCGGGGGAAAGGTTCCGGGTTTGACATTCGTGAGAATTATCTCGCTGCTTACAACAATAAAAGTGAAAAAAATGAAATTCAATTTTTTGCAAGAAACACTTACGAAAATTACTCAAAAAGGTCAAATATTCCTCACTGTGATGAAATAACGTCGTCTCTGAATAAGAAACAGAAACTCTTTTTGAGTTGGAAGTTCTTTTGTGAGAAAGAAGAAAACTGTTTTTGCGTGAGCCTTGTTGGCCTCATTTTCAGTTACAATGAAAAAACGGTCTTTTAGGCAGAAAAAGCTCGAAAAAATGTATTTCTCTGAAAGCATCATAGTAAATCTTCAGAACTGTTTGAACAGACATAATCACTTGTTCAGGGTGAGCAATTTCTCCTTGCCCATTTCGTGAGAGAATAGATCCAGCGGAATTCGAACCGCGACTGACG
>JASGXE010014320.1:0-12636 GCA_030068105.1 Sinentomon sp. SZTP_YWyxl | reverse complement strand
AAAAGGGAAAAGAGGGGGAAAAAAAAAAAAAAAAGAGAAAAGTGAAAACGTCCCAAAAAGGGAAACATAGGAAAAAACAAAAGGATATCGCGCTTGGAAACTTTACTAAAAATTTGCCCCTGGGGGTTCAACCGGACCCCTCGAATGACAGCCGAACGCGCTAACCGTTGCGCTACCGCGGATCTCTTTGTGATCGCACTTTTATTGCCGCTTTTGTGGAACCCAACAATGCAGTCTTCTCCTCTCTCTGTCTGTCTTGCATGCATCAAGCGGCGATTCAGCAATGGCGTCGCCCACACAGTTTACCATCTGAAACAGTGCTGTGTCGTAGCTTGCTTCCCTGACTTTAATGAAGTTGATGCCCCTCTGTACCAGTGGGAGCATATGGAATGAAGACAGATTCAAATAAATTGTATGGTTTGATCATTGTGTTATCTGAGCGTAGCAAAATATATAAAAAAAGAAAAAGAAAAAAAAAATAAAAGAAAAGAAATAAATAAACCCTGCTGGACTACTCCCTAAATATGGATGAATGAGGAAAGGCTCAACTTGCTTTCAACAATGTGTTTCTTTAGTTTATGTTTGAAAAGTTTTAGGGAGGGGACTTCCCTTATTAATATTGGAATTGAGTCAGTGCTTAAATTGTAAAAAAAAAGCGGCCGGCTCCCATTCATTTTGTAAGGGGCACACGAATTTGAAAAGGGCTTTTGGGCCCAAAAGGGCATACATTTTTCAGGACATGGGGGCAACAACGGGGCAATGTGCAAGAAAAAGGGCAATGTCGTTCCCGACGATGCGTTGCGCGAAGCGCAACGCCGGGGGAGGGGTTTCGGGGAGGGGGTGTCCCCCTCCCCCGAAGGGGAAAAAATTTTGAAAAATGGAACCTCGAGACGTGCTCAGAATTCGCAAATTTTGAAAAAAAAAACTGCCATGGCTTTTGTCGCAAGCACCATATGCACGCATATCGATTCAATTGACCTCCGAATTTAATATCCACGATTTTAAAACAAAGCAACTGCGACTAAAGTCGAAAACGCATTTCATTCACACTTTTCTATCCAACCGAGTGTCAAACACCCGAATCACAAAAAGTGGGAAAAACACTCGGAACAAAGGAAGCAGACCTGGTCCGACCTCTCTCTCCCGCCAATGCGGGAATGGGGGAGCAGTGAGCGCCCAGCTCAATCCACCACGACCACTTGCCACCGCACTGACCGCGACAGTCGCACGGCGCCGAAGTCGGCCTCGTCCCGTCTCCGTTCGGCTGTTGTCAACCTTTGCCCGCCGCGGTGCTGCCCGAACGAAGTCACGAGGCCCGAGGGTGCCTTGCCCTGCCCGTTCCACGGTGGTCCATTCCTCTTCTCATCTCCATTCTCCAACCTCCATGATATGCTGCGCTTCTGGCCCTCTCTGATTCACAGCGTGCGGTGGCGTCGCCGTTTGGCATAACAGCAGCAGTGACTGCTTTGTGCATTGTTCATCCCTTCCTCATCCAATCAAGAACAGGTCATCATGTGCAAAGGCAAATTGGCAACAAGTCCATTACGCGTTCATTTGGACAAAAAAATTTGATTTTTTTTTCCAAAACAAAAAAATCAGAAATTTTCATCAATTAATTGTTAAAAAGGGCCGCGCGGAAAAAAAACCGCGCCGGCTGCGGCCGGCTCCCATTGAAAGGGCTTCCACCTCTCCCGAGAAAAAGGGCAGCCGGCTCTGCGAGCCGGCGCCTCGAGGGACGGCCGGCTCTGAGAGCCGGAGGGAGCCGGCTCAATTTAAGCACTGAATTGAGTTCCAAGCTTTAATTCCAAAGTATCGGAGAGAAAATTTACCATACTGTGTATAAATTCTACTCAGTGGAAGAATTTCATTGGAACTAGATCGAGTGGGAGCTCTAGCTTCTGGCTCTATGAATGGAAAGAAATCGTAATCACGCAGCCTATTGACTGCTTTATACACCAAAACACATGCTTGAAAAATTATGATCTGATAGACAGTCATGATCTCAAGCTCATAGTATTTATGCAGAACAGGGTCATAAAAAGCAAGGGAAGTGATGATTCTTAAAGCCCTGTTTTGTAATTTAAAAAGAGGGTGTATGGTACTGTTGTAGGTTGATCCCCACACAACAGCACAATATTGAACATGGGATACAATGTGTGCATGATAAATAAGTTTCAAGACAGAGTCATCAAAATATTTCCGAGCCTGGTACAGCAAGTACATTCCACCAGACATTTTTGCTTTAACATGTGAAATGTGCTCATGCCAGGACAGATTACAATCAAAATATACACCTAAAATTTTCACACTGTTTGAATGAGTGATGCATAAATTGGCTACCTTAATATATGTAGGAAATAGCTGCCTAGCCTGACGAGGTCGAAAAATTGTAAAGCACGATTTTGTGGGGTTAAGACGCATCAGATTGGATTTGAACCAATACTGAGCTTGGTTAAGAGCACTTTGGGCTTTCCTAATAAGGTTCAAAGGGTCTTTATCTGCCACCATTAATGTGGTATCATCTGCGTAGAGCGTTATATCAGCACAGTTTTCCATGTAGGAGCAAAGATCATTCATGAATATGACAAACAGCAAGGGTCCCAGAATACTACCCTGGGGTACACCCGACAAAATTGTTCTTGGCTCAGAAATTATGTTTCCAACCCTCACAGCCTGTGTACGGTTTGTAAGATATGAGGAAAAGAGATTATTGGCAATACCTCTTATTCCGTAGCAATGCAGCTTTTCCAAAAGTAACTTGTGATTGACACAGTCAAAAGCTTTGGACAAATCCAGAAATATCCCCAAAGAAGATTCTTTGTTATCAATTTTTGACCGCACGGAGTTGGCAACATGAGCCAAAGCCTCCAATGTGGACCTGCCCTTTAAAAAGCCAAATTGACTATTGTGAAGTACCTTGTGCTTCTCTAGAAATCCAATTAACCTAGAGTAGATAACTTTCTCAAAAACTTTGCTCAAAGCTGGGAGCAATGATATCGGACGGTAGTTACTAGTGTTTGTTGGATTACCTTGTTTAAAAATTGGTGTGACAACAGCAAACTTCAGTAAAGATGGAAACTCTCCAGTTATAAACATAAGGTCACATAAATATCCAATGGATGGGCATAACAAATCAATATTGCGCTTAAGCAGCTTGCTGGATATCTTGTCAAAACCAGGTGAAACATCTCTCAGATTATTTACAGTGTCACGAATTTCACCCGGAGTTGTAGGGCTAAAAAAGAGAGAAGCAGGATTTTCTAAAAAGCTGGTTGGGTCTCTGCCAAACAAAATATGTCTACCAGCAGTATTAACAATGTTTCCAATTGAACAAAAATAATCATTCAAGTTATTTGCTACCTTGTTCAAGTCAGATTCCAATGTGCCATCAGCCTGAAGAACAATCTGAGGCCTTGGTTTCATAACTATCCCAGCAGCCTCTTTAATTGCTTTCCAGACAGCTCCAGAGTTCTTAGCATGTGATATTTTTGTCTTGAAATAATCATCCTTGCACTTCCTGGTTTCAACTTCGATCTCATCATCAAGGTGCTTTAAGCGGCAAACTAAGTCAAGATGATAGGGTTTTTTCAACACTTTAGATTTAAGATTATCACGACATATTATTTTTTTGATTAACGAGTGGCTCATCCATACAGTCTTATAATGTTTTCTTTCTTTAGCAGAGGGTACCTCACAGGTGGCTGTTTGTACTGCAGCGACCAAGTTATCATGAAAGATATTAAAGGCATCATTCATTGATTGATTATTCTGAAGGGCAGAAACATCACAAAATTTCAGAAGTTCCTTTCTGAAGACTATTGGATCCAGGCGAGAGCAATGTGGTGTCGGTGCCATATTAGTTAAATTGGACTCTAACATCTCAACACTGAGGAAGGAAGGGAAATGATCCGAAATCGGATAGATTATGGACCCACTAAACATATTGTTTGAAAGGTTTGTGAAAATGGTGTCAATAATTGTTTTAGAGGTCCCTGATATTCTGGTCCATGACTTTGTTGTTAGACAGTAACCAGCGCTAAGAAAAACTGTTTGTAATGCCAAAGAATTGCCATTGCTGGTTGCCATGTTTATATTGAAGTCACCTAAGATGATGACATTTCCAACATCTTTCAGCGATATCAGCAAATTTTCTACTGCATCATAAAAATCACCAAAGGAGAAGGACGGAGACTTATAAAGTACAATTATATTCAACTCCAAATTCACACTAGTGCAGTGGTCATAAACAATTTCGATCCAAAGAGATTCCAGCAATCCAGGTACATTGAAGTTTATAGCATTTTTGACAACAAAATTGAACCGCGTGTCAATATACAACCCAACCCCACCACCCACCCTGTTAACTCTCATTTTATATTCATACGAAAAACCATCAATTTGTAAATATAATGTGTCCTCTGAGGAGCTTTGCCAAGTCTCAGTTACAGCAATGGCATGGAGAGGGAACTTTGCTAGGTCATGCAGCAATATCAATTTCTCCCGATTTTTCCGCAGACTTCTAATGTTGCAGTTTATTATATTAAAACTTTCTGGATGATTGGTCTTTGCGAAAATGTTGTTGAGCTGGTCTATGCTCAGGAAAAAATTGTTCACATCATGTGCCTCAAAGCTGTGGTCCATTTGCAAATCGTTTGTTATTTATTTGGGTATTGATGACAAGTATTGTTAACCTAAGTGATCTTGTTTAGATCACTCTCTTTTGCAACCTGGATAGCTGGAGAACCTTCAATCTTTCTCAAGAAAATTTTACAGTCGCGTGTCCACAAAAATTTCCAACCTTTATCAGCCTTGACTTTGAGACAGGCGCCAAATAGTGTGTTGTTTTGCTTAGTCAAGTGCTCGGATACAAATAACTTAGTATTTGGACAATCGAGAAATCCAATGTCATTCGATTTTCTCAATCGATTTTTTACAATCATAGATTTCGAACCATTTACATTATTAAAGGTTAAATAATGAGAGAATTCAACATGCTGAAAAAAAGAGAAATCAATATCTAGTTTATTTGCGATCCTGTCGAGAATCAGCTTTTCTGGAATCACACCACCTTCAGGATTAGGACGAATGAATGGGACACCTTTAATAATCAGATTGTTTATCCGCAAATATTGATCATGATTGTTCAATTCTTCTTTTGCTTCTTCGACAACTTTCTGAAGAGAGGAAAGATGCTCCTTCTGATCAGTCAATGCTCTCTCAGATTCTGTGGCCTTGTTTTTTAGGCTTCCCAGTTCACTTTTTATAGTGGATAAGTCGGATGAAAGGGAGTCTATGGCTTCCTTTAGCTTCTTCTGCTCAACGAGCAAATCACTTGAAACGGACTCCAGTTTCTTGAAGCAATTGATGACTGACTCCAGCTTCTCACAAATGTTATCAATTTTTGAGTTAGTCGATTTGCATTCCGATGCAGTCTTGTCACACTGTTCAGAAACCAGTTTGAATTGTTTTTCCAAAGTTGAGTGATCAGTGTTATTCTTGTTAATTTCTTGTTGAGCTAGCACAACACTGCCTCTGCCAGGATGCGAGCCTGGAGTAGTAGCTTCGCGCTGCACAGGAGGAGAATGGACAACACGCTGGGGACCTGCACTGGGTCTGTCATTAACTGGAGTAGATGATTGTTCTTCTGGAGAGATATCATCACAAACAGAAGTGTACGTAACGACAGATGATGAACGTGTATGCCGACGGGACTGACACTGTGAGCAGTGCCACGGCTTGTCAGATGCAGCACCTAACTCAGCAAAGACTTCATCGGACAGTCCAGAACATCTCTTATGGAACCATGAATTGCACAGTGAGCACATTATCGCTGGTCCCTGTTGAGCAATACCCAATGAGCAACTGGGACATTGGAAAAGACCGTCCTTCTTCTTTTGTTCGGGACTCTTTTTCTTTCCAGGCATGATCACTGGTGTCAATTGAAATACCAGGTAGTGAGGTCATGAGTTGATCCCCAACAGGAAGAGATCTCGGCAAAAAATTGTTTTGAATAATTAGGCCTAATGAGTGAAAAGTGGGCTCTCTAAACAGCCGATCATCAGATTGTAACCTGTGAACCTGAAAGGCCCGGATTCCCAGGCCTCAAAGAAACAGTGTTTCACTTCAAAATAGAACTCAAAGAAACAATCGTTTCTCGTGATGACACGAGAATCTTCACCACTGATGGTTGATGAAGGTGTTGGCAATCTCGCTGTGCCAGTCGTGATTGATGTTGGCCAAGCCACAATCACGGCATCAGTCAATTGTCCAGTGGATAAGCTGAAAATATCCTCGATGTCCCCTCTCTTCGTCCCTCCCTTTTCCTGCGCGGTAGGTAGGAGTTCGACTCCCAGGTTGCGTGTTGCACCGCGAGGTGTCAAAACGAATAAATAGGGCGGTTTTCAGGCGTAATTTAAGTTTGGCCACAGGGCAACAGCCAGAATCGTTCCCTTTCTTAGATAAGGATGCACAGATAGACGAGGATCCTCGACACAGGTATTTCTTTGAATTTGTATATTGTTCTTCCTTCTGTGTTCAGATGATGGTTTTCCATAGTTGTTAATACAAGAAGAATTCCTTTATTTTCTCAGCATGAATCCTCTGGTTTAGTTCCTTGATTCCTTGGTATGGTGAAGTCCAGCTCTGTCATGGTGGACCCTGAAGGTCGTTTAAAAGCCTAGTGTGCTCTCAACTGAAGTCCGGTACAGTCTATTTGGTTTGTCAGAAAACTTTATTTGTGCGACAAAAGGGCCTCAAGGAAGGTCTGACTTGTCCTAACCAATATTTGTGAGAGAGACAACAAGGCATTATACCGTTTCAACTTGATCAAGGTATCTGTATTTTTTTTTTTTTTTTTTTTATGTGCTGTGTTCAATTTTGGTGGGAGGAGCTGTGCCTGTATCCCTGATAAAAAAAAAAAAGTGTTCACACCAGTCAGTCAATACTCATACACTAGGCTAGGTACATGGTAGGTATCCATGAGTAGGCAAAAAGTTCCGCACTTCCCATTTGAATCTATGGCAGGGACGTGTCAGACTCGAGTGGTTGAATTTCTATTCACACATGCATCTCCCACTGCTAAGTGATTTTGCCTCCCCTCGCCATTCTTGCTGCTTCCTTCCTTATCCAAAATGACTTATTGTGTCATTTTTTCAATCAGTTAACTAGGCCAATCTGCAATGAATTAACTAATTATTCGTGTTTCTTTTTCCCCTTATTTGGCAACTTGCCTCATGCTGCATGCATGCATGGCTTTGCATTTCTATTTAGGGGCCTTTTGGCTTTTTTCTTAAATGAATTGTGCAATTTTTGCCTGGCATCTTATCCTTTGTTTCTGCTCTTTTGCTGCATCTGGCTTGGATTTATTGCAATCTCTTCAATCCTGTTGTGTGAATCATCTCACCTTGATAAATTGAATGCTTTCATCTCTCCCTGCTGCTGCATGGGGTAAGTTGCTTTTTGCTCTTTTTAATGGCTTTGCTGGTAAAAATTAAAAAATAACAAAATTAAAAAAACGTCTCATAAAACTGAAACAACACCAATAATTTGTTTGCCATCACTGACTGTTTCGAAATTACGGCATTGAATAAGTTACAAACTTGACATTGATTATGTTCCTACCTAACTGTTGTTAACTTGAAATGACTGAGATGTTTTGATTCAATGCATACCTACCTACCTAATGAATTTCAATGTATTTTTTTGCACGAAATGGAAAAAATGGGGCAATTTGTGAAATAAAAATTGAGCCCCCCAGAAAAAAAAAAAATCCGCGAAATTCGGTTGTTTTGCGAACCGCCATATCTCCCATTGGTCCGCGTCCGCATTTCACTTTGTCCCTGCAAGGGGTTAATATTTTTTGAAAGAGAAGTGGGCCACAAACAGAGCCTTGTGGAATGCCACTAGTGACAGGTTGGGGATCTGGATTGCTCCTGATTAACTAGGACCTGGAAGTGTCTATAGCTCAAAAAGTTACATATCCACAAGTAAACTTGTGGATATGTAACTACTATGGTTGTAACCACAAGTTACAACCATAACTTGTGGTTGTAACTTGTTACAACTAAGTTATGTGGATATGTAACTACACAACACTGGACACCCATGTGTCCAGTGTCGTGTTTCAGGGCAAATGGGGATGGAATTGGCATGAAATGTTGGGCTGCTACAGCTTGGGAATGTCACGAGAATGAGATGAGAGAGGCGAGTTGTTTGGAGGTGGTTTTTGCAGCTTGTAAATGATGTGCGGCACTGTTCCTATTTACTCGTTTACCAGACCTTTTTTTGTCCAGATATTTGTCTTCAGCATCACTTGCGAGCCTTCACTCAGGAGAAGAAGTGGTTCAAGTCCCTGGCTGGGCTCATCTTTAGTTCCTCTTGCACTTGTTGTGACTGGCGTGGTTGGCCGACACGGGTTGGGCCATTATTTTCAGATAGGCATAATAATTGTAGTCTTTGACTTTTTGTCTCGTTGGGTAAAGGTGAGGGCGTCACAAAGATCGTGAGAAGTTGGTCTTGCAATAGCTCTTTGATTCAGCTGTCTTCAGTCGTCCTCGATTGATTCGCCATTTGCCAATCGGTCAAGAAGTCGTCGAAAGATGTGCTGTTCCAGTCCAGCTTGGCAGTGGCTTGTTTGTAGCCAAAAGCATCGTTCAAAGGACCGATATGCAAGCAAGCCATCTAGGCTAGTGCCTGTTTGGACCATTTTTATCCTGCGGTGTGGGTTGGTGCGTAAACAGCTTTATCCATGACAGGTGGCAATTGGCGGAAATGTATAAATAAGTATTTGAAGTAGTTGGCAAAAGGTGCACGGGCTTGTCCTGGGTTTGGCGTCTTGCAGTCGAGTGTCAATGGTGTGATCATTGATTCCTGCATTCATTGACGGAAACAAAACGCAACCTGTTGTCCAGTTTGTTTCTTCTCAGCTTTTGGCTTCTCTGCTCTGTTGTCCTGTGCTCGCCTCTTGGCCTTGTCCATTTAGTATTTAAACCGTATTCTTTTGTTAGGTAGGTACCAACTTCATCAATTTTTTGCTGATTATATGTCCTTTTCTTTCTTTCCCGAACTTACGGTTGTGTTGCTTCATGCACACTTCCTCATGTTTTCTTTTAGGGTCATATTATTTGTGTCTTTGTGGCATCCACTCTTCCTTAAATACCACTTTTATTGGTGGATTTTGCTGTCTGTTGGTGGTGCTGAACTTTGGATGGATGGAGTCTTGTCACGAATTTTAACTGGGCAAGTGTTGCATGATATTCAACAACGCAACACAACTGTAAGTTTGGTCGTTTTAATATCCCATTCAACTGTCACTGCATTCTTGTTCTTTCAATGAAAAATAATTGTGCCGTTTAATTAAGAAAACTTTCTACGACCTTAAAACCTGTGGCATAAAACAATTTTTGCTGTTTCATGTTTGGAACTTCTTTGAAAAATGTGCTCTTTTCGTTGTCAAAATGATTATTGGTGTTAAAAAAAATGTTGGTGTAAAAAAATTTCACGAATAAGGAAATAAAAAAAGCAGAAAAAAAAAGCAGAAGGACTGTCACGATTTCAGCAGCCCCAAATTTCCACAGAATTGAGAAATTTGGTAAAAACTTATCAAAAGACCCCACAGTCATCTGCCATCACCTTTTAATTTTCGTTTGGCACATGTTTGCTTAGACAAAACATCACAGATGGAAAAACAACCAAAACATGATTTTGAAATTTTCCAGACATGAATTCGCGTCCTGTCTTCCAGTTGTTGGCAACAACAGCAGATGTGGCCTCAAACCATTGCAGGTCGGTGCCAATAATAATTGCAAAGGGAGGGCCAGAGAAGTTTCGGATCAGCACTGCACCAGAAATACACATTTTAAAGTCGGGAGCGGAACGACCAGCAAACCGGAGAGATCGTGGTCGCACAAAATTGCAAAAATCTCAGGAAAGTATCAAAAGAATGGGAGGTGAAAACCGACAGTTTCGAAAATTGAGCCCCCAGCTCAAAATATCCGATAACCGATTTTTGCACAAATTTGCAGATCCCTGTCTGTGAAAAGGGCGCGGACTGTTCTGAAAATGAACAGGCTTTTTTGCATTGTGGGGATTCGGCTTGCTGCATTTAGGTGATTTTGTTTGCCACAAATGCAGTGCCAATGCATTTCACTTTGTGCCCCATTTGTCATGATTCATTGTTTGCCCGAATTCGAACAGAATGTAACGATGAACCACAACTAATTTTTGGTGACTTTGCACAAATGATTTGCAGGCAAAGGAAGCCAGGACCCAGGAAAACAATGCAAAAAATATGTAGGGCTTTGCAGCCAAAAAACGACAGCGAAAACGAAAAAAAAAATCGTGCGACCGCATCAGACATTTGCCGACTGCCAACTGAGACGATGAAAATGCCGACTGAGTAAAATTATTGAGGGGGTGAAGCACCCCCCACACCCCCCGTTCGAGCCGCCCCTGTGTCCGTTGTAGACTCGCTGACGCTCGTCAATAACTTCCAGGTCTGATAACAGTGGAAAGAAGGGTCCAGTGGAATTTGGAAAACGACTTCGCCCGGATGTGACAAGGTTTTCTTGACTTCCATTGACAGCCTCCGTCATACAATGCAATCTCATTTGAAAATCGAGCTTTTCTCGACGAACTTTCCACCGATGTCGTTTTCCATCGGACCCTTCTCTCCAGCACATTTGACCACATTTATTTTCATTTTCCAGTTGACACCACTTTTCAATTATTTCAATAAGGTCGGCTGTAAATTGTCCCGGGATACCGTACCCGCCAAAAGATGTGGAAAAAACAAATCACCAGCAAACGGCCTATCAACACATTTCAAGCCATTCAAAATTCGTTAACAAAAAGCAGGAAGAGTAGAGGTCCCAGTGAACTTCCTTGGCCAGGAAATGGGCTAGGAACAACTCTGTATTGGATCTGGCAAAGACCCCACAGGAACAACTCTGAAAGGTCACTCACGGTCATCAGGTTTGGATCTATGGTGCCCGTTAGTTGGGAAATTCCTGAAAAACAGAAAATGACCACTAAGTCAACTGAACACTTCCAAATCATCCGGGAATCGCCACCGCCCTGAATTTGATCGTGGATGCCAGAAACCCCCTCGGGGAGCAACTTAAATGGTCACTCAGGACTACCTATCCGTTTCGGAGCTCTTTTACCCGAAAGGACCCCACTCTCTGGACCTCATGGGTTTAAATGTGAACAATTGAATACCGTAGGCATAGAATTGTTAGGCAGGTATTTAAAGGTTGCCATATTTGTTTCGTTACCAAACTGCCAATTTGTAATCTGTCAATAACATCTACATTTCTGTTTTAACGAATTTAGAGAAAATGAGTACCAAGATAGGCACTCGCAAAAAGCTCCTAAATATTATTGATTCAATTGAACTGATCTCAAAGGAGGTTCTGGAAAACATCATGGCGCCAAAGCATCTGAAACTAAGCCTGGCTGACCAGACCCAGCTGGCCGAATTGCTGGTTGCCACCGAGAAAGAGCTGAGAGACACACTGGCAGTTGCTCAAGAGCAAGTCGACATCCACAACCAAATGGTGTCGCTCAAACAGGAAGTGGAGAGGCAGGATCAGGAGATATGCAACCTCCAGAAGCACCTAAAAGGCTGTGAACAACTTCTGTCGTCTGCAATTTACCAAGCTCGCTTGAAACTGCAGTCCATCCAAAGTTCGTCTCAGAATCCGATATCGTCGGAGGAACTGATTAAATTTGCACACAGGATATCTGCATCCAACGCTGTGTGTGCTCCACTGTCGTGGGAACAGGGTGACCCTCGACGTCCCTACCCAACTGATATCGAAATGCGTGTTGGTTTCCTTGGTCGCCTAAGTCACCTGCCGAACAGCACGTCGCAGGTGTCGAACATGGGGGACGGCTCGATGCACGGTTCCGTCCACATGCATCCCGGATGCTCCAGCGCTGGGTCAGGATCGTTTGGAACCTGGCATTCCAGTGATCTCCCAATGGTGAACCAGATGAATCAGGTGACCGTGGAGACGTCGCATGTCAAAGAGAAGGACAACGAAGATGTTGAAGTGATGTCAACTGATTCGAGCAGCTCCAGCTCAAGTGACTCCCAGTAGAACGAGTGAAGTTGTTGAAAGTGTCTTCGGTAGGCTCCTATTTTGCAGTTGTCGCAACATTCACTGGAATGCCTACCACCTACCGTGGATTAAAAGCATTCAAATCTCTTTTTAAGCTTCCTTCCTACATAATGGGCCGCTTCGTTAAACGCGAGTCATCTTTACTCGCGGCTTTTTCCATGTATTTTAAATGGGAAAAAGCGAGGATAAAGATAACTCGCGTTTAACGAAGCGGCCCATAATCACTGAATCATAATGGTCGATTCGAATGACTGGAGATGAGATGAGACTTCTTAAGAGTAATTGAGATGAGACTCGAGCCATTGCTGTTTTGTTTATTGTTGGATCTCAATCTCGGATTCTTGACATCGCACTGATTGCCATGCCATTTATGCCATCTCAGCAATCAACAAAGCATCAATGACTGGAGTCGAGTCTCAGCCAAGTCATATCTCAAGAATCGGACCAGTACCTATTTCTGGGATGTTGATATTGACTAATGCATTCAATTGCAGTTTTAAGTTTTTGCCAATAG
>JASGXE010014319.1:0-14665 GCA_030068105.1 Sinentomon sp. SZTP_YWyxl | reverse complement strand
GAAGGAAATGTATAACTGAGAAAGGAAAAGGCAATAGAAAAAGCAATCACATCATCAGAGGAAGGAAATGTAACTGAGAAAGGAAAGGCAATAGAAAAAGCAATCACATCAGAGGAAGGAAATGTAACTGAGAAAGGAAAGGCAATAGAAAAAGCAATCACATCAGAGGAAGGAAATGTAACTGAGAAATTAAAGGCAATAGAAAAAGCAATCACATCAGAGGAAGGAAATGCATAACTGAGAAAGGAATAATTGCAATAGAAAAAGCAAACGTCAGAGGACGGAAATGTAACCGAGAAAGGAAAGGCAATAGAAAAAGCAATCACATCAGAGGAAGGAAATGTAACCGAGAAAGGAAAGGCAATAGAAAAAGCAATCACATCAGAGGAAGGAAATGTAACTGAGAAATTAAAGGCAATAGAAAAAGCAATCACATCAGAGGAAGGAAATGCATAACTGAGAAAGGAATTGCAATAGAAAAAGCAAACGTCAGAGGACGGAAATGTAACCGAGAAAGGAAATGCAATAGAAAAAGCAATCACATCAGAGGAAGGAAATGCAACTGATTGCTGATTAAAACAAATGCTGATTAAAAGGTGTCAGTAAGAGAATGTTACCATCCCGGTGCATTGATCAAAATCAGCTGCGCTCGCTCTCAACCGTGACCGAGCCATGCCACACAAAAGTTGTCGTATTTCCGAGAGAATGAGAGCACATGAAACAAAACCTTTCCTTAACGGTGCTCATCAAGCATTCATGCACTCCCGACGGTCTAACGTAACCTTTATTGTGATGGTTAAAACCGACTAATTTTCAACGCAAACGTGCAGTTTCCAAACAACGCAATAAGGGGAACTGCGTTTGAAACACCTTTCAACCTTTCTGGAATGGATCGAAACGCCGCGACGACAGGGCGAATGTGTCACTGATGTTATTTGACGCCGTCATGTCTATATAGTAAATCACGGCCGGGATGGCCAATTTGCAGAAATCGACCAGAAAAATTTGCCAACAGCGCATATGCCTCGTAGCTTATTTATTCTTTATTCTTCTTTATTCTTTCAATCAATACGACTGCGAGGTGGCAGAAGAATCACAAGTACATGTATACAAAATAAAAAATGTCGATTAAAAAAGGAAACTGGCGGCAACGTTGGGCCTGGATAGTGCTTGAATGGGAGACCACCTGGTAGCACTGAAATAGCACTGGTAGCACGGAGAGCTGTACGGTTTGGTCCTGGAGCGATGCGGGTGCTGGAGCAGTTGCACTGGCCAGTGTATGCCAGTACCTGCCCTACCGAAATACCGCAGTTAAACCGACCACAGCAACACTGCGCAATGCAAGAACACCCTGCAACATGTCAGAAGGCGTTCGCAGGTGTAAATAAAAAATTGTCAAGCTCGAAAACTGGCCCATGAATTTGATGGAGAACCATAAAGATCTTTCAATATTTCAGCCCACTTGCAAAACATTTGGCCGTTGGAAAAATTTCGTGTTTTGTCGACAGGTTACTAATGCCACTGGAAAACCTTCACAACTAGTTTTTATTTGGACGCCAAGTCCGTGTGCTTGGATTGAGCATCAGAGTTATTGATAAAGCACATACCAACTCGCTATCACATTTTCCACGCACGTCAAATCGACTCCTCCACAACAATGGCTCACCTGGGAGTCCGATTTTTGGATTGTATGATTATCGGTTCGATTTTATTCGTGCAGGATAGCAGCATGATTTTGAGCCAATAACGACGCAGGACACAGAAAAAAATACAAAAAATCATCGCCGTAGCCAATCGATTTGAACACGGGTGTCAGAAATATCTGCGTTTACAAGGAGGCTATCATTGAAACTGATTCAAATAATGACTAAATTAAAATCGGATCGCATCGGAATGGACGCACGAACGAACGCATATGCGCAACTGGATACCGCCGCGATCGATGCCGATAGAGCTTGTTTCGATGAAACTGAGCACTTTATCAGACAGAGGGTATTTCAGTTTACCGTGGACCCATCATCTTGGAGCGCTTGGGAAAACTTTCTGCATCTGCACGAAAATCCGACCAAGCTTTTTTTCCGACCAAGCGTATCAAGCCTATTTTCGTTCGGGAAACACCTCGAATTGCGGGATCTGGCTGCGCAAAAGGTTTATTGAGCGGGATCCAGAAAGTGACAACTCTTCCGGATTTCTTCAAACTCTCTTGGTGCTTCTGCTTGAACATGAAAATATGAGCACAAAATCGAGGTAAGCCGACACGGAATTAGCTTGGCGCTCTTCGTGTATGTGTGTGCATGATCTCTTAAACAACACCAACCCAGCTACGATTAATTCCTGGTCATTTCAAGGCACGTTGGATAGTTACTAAGCCAGCATTCCTCCGCAGGCGAGTGTTTCGTCTGAAAGTGTCTGTTTTTTGGCAGAGGTTCGCACTTCTTGAGATCGAAATTCCATGAGTTAGTTTGGTTCTTGTTATCTGCTTCTTTTTGCGCCTTTCCAACTGCTGGAATACTTGCATTGCATAACGCTTTCTCCCGCCGCGCAGACGAACATTTTAAGACAATTTTGGCTTCCGCATTGCCGAGCAATGAACTGTACCGTCGCACGTTGCCACGCAAACCCGGCCATCCGCCGCTGGAAAAGCGAATCGAATCTGAAATTGATAGGATTGGAATTGAATGCGGTCATGATCCGTGATCGGAAGGCGATTTAAAATTGAAATGATTATTTTGATCAAATTGAATGAAAAGGGGGGACCAACTTCATGTGGCTTTGTTGATACGATACATTTTTGGTCACAAACGACCAGCTGATTTTCTGTACAGCTATATGCGCACGCAATGCAGGATTTGGTTTACCTGTTGAAGTTTTGTCTTTTGTCCAAATTTCTATTGCCACGGCATGGATGCAACGGTAAACAGCTTTACATTTGTTCAATCAAATTCCGGGAGTGAATTACGTTTCACCTTTCGGTATTTCTAAATTATTAAAGCTGTGACCAAATGTCACCTGTCACCAATCCTCACAAAGTGCTGCTTGTTGTCAACCTGGAGCTTGGAATCAGCCTATATAAGGGCCAGAAAAGTACCCGAATTTCGCGAGCTGCTGGTGAAAAGTTTAACGCGCAAGCAACATCCTATAACTTTCTATAGGCATATCTGTTTTCATCGAAATATGATTTAAGGGACAGGTATACCAACATTTCGCTTTCTTCGAGTGATCTTCGGGATAAATAGCAGCCTTTCTGAACAGCCTTTGAGCATACCTCTCCTACAGGGCAGGCTTTGTGATTTCTCATCATGAATGGAAATGCCGGAAATTTCATCCTTCTTTAGACCTGCTCATTCCACATGGGTATCATATCTGAGCGTTATTGTTATCGGAGAGGTGGTGTGCACAGCTTCAGTTTATTTCCTTCTTGAGGCAGTTGTTGGCTCAAGGACAATGTCACTGTGTATATGTTCTTTTTGCCCGACACATTGAAAAAACGCTGTTTTTTCTATCAATTTGCTTTTGTGATTTTGTGAATTTTACTGTGAATGTCAGCACTTCATGTATTATATCGAGAGGAGGAAACACCAAAAATACAAAATTTCAATTCAATTCAATTCAAAATAATTTTTCACATATTTCTATTTTCAACATAACTTTGACTACCCCTGTCATGCCCGCATTCAGCTTCCGCATACTCGATGGCCAGAGTATACACCTCAGAGGGATGCAATTTTAAAACAATGGAAAAGGAGTATCGTTCTGCATAGAAATGAAATTTTATCGGTAACAGTTCGGAATACCTGCCGACATTGAACTGAACGAGTTATCACCATTGCTCTCTGATATACCTACTTGAAGCTAACTAAACCCAACCTAACCTGGCCTAACCCAACCTAACCTATCCTAACACACCTATCCTAACCTATCCAACCCTATGCCTACATCGTCCTCATCTTATTATCGCGTATTTTGACAACTTGAGCGTGTGTGAAAACTCGTCCAGTTCAGCTTTTTTTAGATGTCGGCAGGTATTCCGAACTGCAACCATTTTATCAATACAAATGCATCCACTGTGTATAAATGTGCCATACAGTCGAGGTTGAGTGGTAGCGAGCGGCCAGTTGTCAAGTTGTCAACGGAGCATGCACACATATCCCCACAGGTGGCCCTCCTTTGTCGAGTCACCGGCCGCATGGCTCTCAGCTCAGAATGGTAATGATGATGATGATGTCAGCTGGGCCAAATATCTGGCGCCCTTTAAATAAGGAAGGAATCGGCATTGTATCAAGAAAAGATACAACCTGTATAATAGGCAGAGGCATATTTTCTTGAAACAGCCCCAATTTAGGAATAGAAACGCCGTGCAGTTCAGGCACCACACCTCGAAACTCAGAATTGCCGGATAAAAATTTCTCCTGTGAGAAATGTGATCCTATGCGTCTGCATTGAGACCCGATCGGTCATCGACTGGTGACAGGACATATCAAAAGGCCTCACTTTTTCCTCTCTGCTCGAATATGAAAAAGACGCATACACGTCTTGCGTATAATCGGCGAGGGTTGGAAATACGCTCGGCCGGAAGGAAGGGTTGATTGATATTTTGGTCCGTCACACCACCAGTCCTTGCTGTTTCCCGGTCCCTGCGGATTCCTTTTCCACATCCCGGTCTCGATATAAGGACTCTTATAAGGTACGAAAGGGTGGAGTGTGTGTAGTCCCATCCTAGGAGGCCCATGGGTTAATTAAAAATATGAGATATAGCGTCTATATATGGATGAGGACAGGACATCCATCAATATGCCAAGATATTATCGATTCATTATGTTTTTGTCATGCACTTTTTCAAAAAGAGAACGGGTCGTTGAAAATGGTCGAATCGTTTAATCTCGCTGGGAAAATGCCAATGTTTCCTTAGCGCTTTGGCTGTGGTTCCAATTCAAAAGTGGTTTCCGAAAAGTCAATGCAAAGTCGCGGAATGCTCTTCAAATCATTATCATTCTCCTTTATTTCACTTTCTCTGATCTTTCTTTGATTCCTGCAGGAACTCAAGAGAGGCCAGAAAATTTTTCGATAAAAAATTAGCCTTCATTATCTCCGTTTTAAGATAAACGGCTTATAAACAGGACAGATAGACTGCTTATAAACAGAATATGCTAGTCGGCAAAAAGCAAATGAAGGACCAACAATGATCCTTCATTTGCTTTTTGCCGACTAGCACATTGCAGTCTATCTGTCCTGTTTATAAGCCGTTTATCTTGTCCATTCTTTGCCGTCTTATGTCTGTTTAAGCAGTCTATCTCGTTCTGTTTATAAGCCGTCTATCTTGTTCTGCTCTGCTTATAAGCCGTCTGTCTTGTTCTGTTTGCAAGTCGTCGGGAATTGAATTGAATTGGATTGAATGGAATGAAATTGAATAGAATCAAATCGATTCCTTTCCAATCAATTCGATTCCACAATCGGATCGGATGTCAATCGAATCGGATCAGATCCGATCGAATCGAACTAAATTGAATTGAATGGAATCGAAGAGAAACGAACGGAATGAAATCGAATTGAAACGAAGCGATTATGTGGAATGGAATCGTATCGAGTGGAATCAAATCGAATCTAGTCGAATCAAATCGAATAGAGCCGCTCGTTATCATCTGAGCCTGCGTTTTTCATCCTGAATCTGAATTTTTCTCAAACAATCGAGATTTGGACCAATGGAACCGACACGATTGTGACCCGTAAAGCTGCTGAACAAAATCTTCAAGTTCCAATTTACACCGTATAAGACTTGTTGAAAGAAACATTCTCTATGCAAGATCGGCGGGTTACGGCGCAACAAGAACATTTCGACTTCGTTTTCTGTGTCGAAAAAGCTATTTGGCCGCAAGAATGATCACGCAAAGAAAATTCTTTTGGTTTCCGAATTCTTATCCACTTTATTTTGTGCTCAATGCAACGCAAAGTAACCGATCTTGCAGCACAATAAATTCAAATTCAATTAATAATAATTACGGCAGCAATTGAGACCACCCACACATGATAAGGCAATGCATACAGTTTTTTCAGAAGGCCCTTGACAACCCCGGTTCAGTTTTTTTCAGTTCATATTTTCCACATTTTTCCATATCCAGAATGTATTGTATACCAAAAACGCTGCACTCGAAAAACAAGATGCCCGACACCCAAGCTCAAGTAATTTCCTCAAAACGAAAATGCACTCAACGGGAGTTGTCAACACACTTCTTCAGCTGGAGTTCTCAAGAGACTTTTGAGAGTTCTGTATGTGGCCACAACACTGGATCGCAGCATTCGAGAATCAATGGTAGCGATCGCGGACAGAGCAATTGTATGGAAATCGTTTTTTGGAATTGCGCTCGCTGTAACCCCCGGAATGAAAATCACAGCAACTGCCGAATTTTTCGATGAAATAATTTTTGGCCGATAAGTACCATTTTAGAACGTGATGCTGCGTATCCAGGCCCCTCCATCACCGAATCGCAACTCTCATCCTCAGCTTCAGCAATCAGAATGTGCGTGGTAGCTCTCAAACGTCCACCAAGAACGTGATCTACCATCTCAGCACGAACCCAAATCTAAGCTGCGTACGATTTGCTGCGGTGGGGCAGTATTAGTATAGAAACCTTGTGTGTCCATGAAGATGCCGTCACAAGTTTCTCGGTGGCCCAACACCTGCAAGACCAATGTTCCGCAGGGTTTTCCTGGACCCCCTATATTTGGTGGTACGCTGTAATGGAAATGATAAAGCACACATGCATTTTAGTGGAAGGTATATTTTATACATAAATGGCAATTTATCAGGCAACAGGCAACTTAGTTTAGTGGGATTGGCAACTTTAAATCGATTGGGAATGTTAGTAAAATGAGGGAAAATAAAATGTGTATACCTAATAGTAAAGTAAAATGATGGGAACAATAAATTCAGAAAGAAATAAAATGAGTAAGTAAAATGAAGGTAAAATAAAATGATGGGAAAAATAAAATTATAAAGAAAAAAGTGAGGAAAAATAAAATTAGTGAGTGAAATTTTTGGGAAAAATAAAATGAATTAGTAAAATGATAGAAAAAATAAAAAAATCAATAAGTAAATTAAGAAAGAAGAAAATAAGTGGGTGAAATAAAACAATAAAATTGAGAAGTAAAAATGAGAAAAGATGAAATTAGCAAGTAAAATGTCGAAAAAATAAAATTAGTTTAGTAAAACGAGCGAAAAAATATAAGTAAGTAAAACGAGTGAAAAATAATATGAGGGGGCCCTCGACGATGGATGTCTTTACAATCGGAATCGTTTTGTATGGGCGTGAATGAATCGAGTAATACTCTGAGGGGGAAATAAGGGTCGGTTGAAGGGCCTTCCTTGGGGTGGGATTGGCTTTGGTCCACGCAACTGTCCAGTTCGTCTGCTGCGGTCAAAGTTCGCTCCAGCTGACCAGGCAATGGCCGGAGACATCACCAGGGAAAAAGTTTGGCAGCAAGGCAAACGCATAACCCTTCCAGTTGAGCCCGGAAGGATCTGCGGTGACTGCTCAGACGGAACTAAATGCGGAGAAATGTGTGCAGTGCCTCTACTATATCTATTCCTCTACAGGGTGATCTACAAAACGAGATAGAATTTTTGAAAGATGAAGTTTCCCAGTCACTCTAAGTACCTTGTACATCCCTGACAGTCCGATTCGTTTTTTTTTCGCATTGGTTCAAAAGTGTTTCCAACTTCTGATCCAATGGTTCAGCTTGCAGCATTTTTGGATGAACATTCTTCGCCGTCAAAGCCACACTTGAAGTCAACTTCGCGCCCGGGAAACCTAACTTGACACGTGTATTTCCACATTTCCATTGGAGGTTTCGGGTTGATTCCTTGACGATTCTCGCAAATGCCCGGCATTCCTTGGATTGAGCTTTGGACTCCTTCGAATCTCTGGACTCCATCGAATCGACACAAATATTCATTCGTGCTTCTCGATAATTCCCTCTGAAAAGGCGGCGTTGTCTCGATGCGGAGATTCGTGAAAACCGAGGGACAGATTTAAAATTTTCTCAATATGATTGACCGGAGTTATCTTGATCGGCTAGTTTTACTCTGCGTGGCAAATTTCAGCAACCGTTCGACGTTCGATGTCTTTGACTCCTGCGCTTTACGCAAAAAACAATCCCAGGAGGGACCCATAATTAATTTTTCACAACTTGTTTGTTTTATTTGATGTCTGTTTAACTGTGCGCTGGTATTAATTTTTCACAACTTGTTTGTTTTATTTGATGTCTGTTTGACTGTGCGCTGGTATTAATTTTTCACAACTTGTTTGTTTTATTTGATGTCTGTTTGACTGTGCGCTGGTATTAATTTTCACAACTTGTTTGTTTTATCTGATGTCTGTTTGACTGTGCGCTGGTATTAATTTTTCACAACTTGTTTGTTTTATTTGATGTCTTTTGACTGTGCGCTGGTATTAATTTTTCACAACTTGTTTGTTTTATTTGATGTCTTTTGACTGTGCGCTGGTCTTAATTTTTCACAACTTGTTTGTTTTATTTGATGTCTGTTTGACTGTGCGCTGGTATTAATTTTTCACAACTTGTTTGTTTTATTTGATGTCTGTTTGACTGTGCGCTGGTATTAATTTTTCACAACTTTTTGTTTTATTTGATGTCTGTTTGACTGTGCGCTGGTATTAATTTTCACAACTTGTTTGTTTTATCTGATGTCTGTTTGACTGTGCGCTGGTATTAAATTTTCACAACTTGTTTGTTTTATTTGATGTCTGTTTGACTGTGCGCTGGTATTAATTTTTCACAACTTGTTTGTTTTATTTGATGTCTGTTTGACTGTGCGCTGGTATTAATTTTTCACAACTTGTTTGTTTTATTTGATGTCTGTTTGACTGTGCGCTGGTATTAATTTTTCACAACTTGTTTGTTTTATTTGATGTCTGTTTGACTGTGCGCTGGTATTAATTTTTCACAACTTGTTTGTTTTATTTGATGTCTGTTCGACTGTGCGCTGGTATTAATTTTTCACAACTTGTTTGTTTTATCTGATGTCTGTTTGCCTTAATGTGCGCTGGTTTCGCATCATTATTGTGCAGATATTTGATGAATCTTGTTCCCGACACACAAGCCTGCCATCTTGCAACGTCCACCGAAAGTGAGCTGCCCGCTAGACTAAATTTTTACTATGTCCATTTGGGCACAACATACGTATAAAGGAATTTGTTAATGCTGTGAATGACGAACGTGAAACATTGGAAATGCGTGCTCAAAATGCGTTACAATTCAGCAACCTAAAGAATATATCCATGCGAAAGAGAACTGATATGACTGCAATCAGTATCCTCCAAGATTTCAAAAAACTAGTCACCCTGTAAAGTCGAAAGTATTGGAGAGCAAAGACTCAGGATATCATGATATCCGGTTCCCGGATCCTGCCTCCATTGAGGCGGCGGTCGGTTATTTATTTATTTGTGCGAAGGATTGCGAAAAGATGTTCGCTGGAGCTGGTTTAGCTGAGCTTTAATGCCCAGTGGCGAGCAGGGTGTAACGTTTGGCCGAGGTCGGAATCTCTGCCAAAGAAATATTTGCCAAAGAAATCTTTGCCAACGGACACTGAGCCAAAGGGGTCTCTGGCAAAAGACTTTCCGCCAAAGGTATCTCTGCCAAAGGAATCTCTTCCTATAAGGAATCTTTGCCAAATAAATCTCTGCCAAAGGAATCTTTGCCAAAGGACTCTTTTCCAGAGGAATCTTTGCCAAACGAATCTCTTCCAAAGGAATCTCTGCCAAAGAACTCTCTAACAAAGGAATATCTCTCAAAGGACACACTGCCAAAGGAATCACTGCCAAAGGAATATCTATGGCAAAGGAATATCTGCAAAAGGAATTTCTGACAAAGGAATATCTGTCAAAGGAATATCTACCAAAAGAATCTCTGTCAAAGGAATCTTTGTCAAAGGAATCTCTGCCAATAAGGAATCTCTTCTTAAGGAATCTGTCAAAGAAATCTCTGCCAATGAAATCTTTGCCAAAGAAATTTCTGTGCCAAAGAAATCTTTGCGAAAGGACTCTCTGCCAAAGAAATCTCTGCCAAAGAAATCTTTGCCAAAGGACTCTTTTCCAAAGGAATCTTTGCCAAACGAATCTCTTCCAAAGGAATCTCTACCAAAGTACTCTCTGCCAAAGGAATCTCTGCCAAAGGAATATCTGTCAAAGGACTATCTGCCAAAGCAATCTCTGTCAAAGGAATTTCTGGCAAGGGAATATCTGCCAAAGGAATCTCTGCAAAAGGACTCTTTTCCAAAGGAATCTCTGCCAAAGGAGTCTCTGCCTAAGGAATTTCTCCGCCAAAGAAATCTTTGTCAAAGGACTCTCTGCCAAAGGAGTCTCTGCCAAAGGAATCTCTGGCAAAGGACTCTCTGCCAAAGGAATCTCGGCCAAAGGAATCTCTGCCAAAGGAATCTCTGCCAAAGGCATCTCTGCCTGAGGAATCTCTTCCAAAGGAATCTTTGGCTAAGGAATCTCTGCCAAAGGACTCTCTGCCAATGGAATCTTTTCCAAATGAATCTCTTCCAAAGGAATCTTTACCAAAGGAAGGAATTTTTGCCAAAGGAAACTCTGCCAAAGAAATCTCTGCCAAATGGATCTTTTCCAGAACTTTGCAGACGTGTCAGAGAAACATTTCGCTTGAGGTCGAGTTTTGGGTCAGTCAACATGTATTTTTTCCATTTAACTGTTGCCTCCGATCCTTTTTGTCTTTCTTTTCTGCTCTTATGCAGGTAGAAATTAAAGCGTCAGATTGCAACAAAGCTTTTTTTGGAAGTGTCAGATTTTTACTTCGGTTAAAAAAAGAGGATTTTAATTCCTGCGTCATGCTGTCTTAACCAAAATCTGAACACTTTAAATTTTTACGTGCATGGGAAAAGTAGTTTCATCGCCACTTTGTTACAATGAGGAAGCGCCATTGTTGGAATTCCGTTACGCAAAATCGCCGGTTTTGCCATTTCGAGTTTTGTTTTTGAAGTGGTAATCACCCGTCACTTTCCAAGATGAGTGCCGCCGAAAGCAGCGGACGAAAAACATGCTTCCGACCACTTTGCGATGCTGAAATAGTTATTTTGGCCACACATCATCCGTGCACCTAGTGCACCGTCAACTTGCAGAATATCTATGAATGTGATATGGTTTCACTAAAACCGGGCAACCTCGTGCGGTAAGGCTTTCTCAGATGGGTCCGGGTGCTGGGCATATCTATACCTACTTCAGTATACGTCGCCCCCTGAATGGAAATTCTGCTGAATTAGTTTTCTGAGAGTATTTCTGTGTTACTATACAATGTGCGGCTTTAGCAATACTGACCGTTCGACCGTGCTTAAGCCTTTCGGAGTCCGTTTCCGAAAAGGATTATTCTGTTTTTATGCCTGAATTGCTGAAATAACTTAATTATATGTGCACGGATTCCAGCTATTCGTATTTATAGGCTCACAGGGTTGTCCAAAAATTACCGACGATCGGCTGACATTTTACCGCTTTCTCGGTTTGCCGTTTTCTTTTTTGGATAAAATAACTATGCTCATTGTTGAACTCTTTCGTTTCGCCAAATACGTAATGCATGCTGAGTCCCATCGGTAATCTGCAAGTCAGTTATTTTCAGAGCAAGAAATCGGTCAGAAGGACTTCCAATTATCACATATGGCAATGCTATAAAAGTACAGATTCGTTGCGGGATGAGAGTCGGCACTACGCCACAGATATTTGACTCTGATTGACAAAATAAAGTGCGCTCAAAAATTTCAAGCATTTGCGGAATACACTGATAAGTCCTTATCCGGCCTTAAAGCCTCAATGACCTCCTACGCCTTCGCCGTCTCAAACGCCTCAACCGTCTCCTCCTTCTCAACCTCCTCAATCGCCTTCTCCGTCTCCGACGCCTCAACCGCCTCAACCGCCACAAAAGGCTTGCCGAAATAGTTGAGACGGGGGAGGCGGAGGCAGCGGAAGATGCGAGGGATTGTTTGGAAATCTGATTCAAATTTTTTATGGATCTAATGTTGTCAAGGATGGACAAAGTTTTCAGGACGAATCATGCAGAGTATTTTCACAAATGTCCGCTAAAGACTTGCAGGTGCTATTCACCTGTGTAGAAAAGGGATCGTCAAAATTCTTTGAATGTAGGAGAATTTTTTGAAGGTCTAGCTGTTTTGCGGTCATCCCAGTCCAACAGGGCTTGATGCAGTTTCACGCCTTACATGAATGTCATGATGTTTTTGCGGCGCATGTTGCCATTGATTCGATAATGGCGCCTGAGATGGCAGGATGAAATCCTTGTTCAAAAACTTTTGTATAGTGGAGTGTAGGCCAACGGGTTGTTCCCATCACAGAATTGTGTCTGCATCGTCCGTATTTTGCATTGGCTGTTAGCTTCATATCTCTACATTAGCTCCATATATCTGGCACATCCCACAAACGGGACTTTGGAGCGGGTATTTCAGTATAAGCGTTCCAGTGCGAGCGTTTCGTCATCATCTGAACACACAAGTCAGAACACTTCGCCTAAAGAAAATGACCCTAATGAGATCAAACGTCATTTTGGAAGCATGCGGATTTCCAAAGAGTCTGGATGGCTTATAACAAAATATTCAGATGGTCAGATAGCCCTTATGGTGCTGTCACCATCGGGGCTATGTCATGTCACTGACCCCTAATATGGTGCTGCCATAGGGGTTGAAAAGACACCGCTGCTGGCAGCACGAGCTAAAGATCACTCACAAAACTGTGAGAAACATATCTCTGGATGATTGCAGTAAACACCCCTGGATCAATTCACTGAACCCTGAAGGCAGCACGAGCTTATTACCCCCAACAGCTGTATGAGAAGCATGTCTCTCGATGATCGCTGTCACCGCTCATAGGAACACTCGATAAAAGAACCCCACCTTCCAGCCCGAGCTTACAACTTATTCCAAGAACTTTGAGTAGCATGTCTCTCGATGATCGCTGGCACCGCTCAGGGAACACTCGATAAAAGAACCCCATCTGCAGCCCAAGATTTTTTCTTTCAAGAACTTTGAGAAGCATGTCTCTCGATGATCGCTATCACCGCTCAAGGAACACTCGATACGTGTAAAAGAACCCCACCTTGCAGCCGAGCTTTATACTACTTGTTCCAAGAACTTTGAGAAGCATGTCTCTCGATGATCGCTGGCACCGCTCAGGGAACACTCGATAAAAGAACCCCATCTGCAGCCCAAGATTTTTTTTTTCAAGAACTTTGAGAAACATGTCTCTCGATGATCGCTGTCACCGCTCAAGGAACACTCGATACGTGTAAAAGAACCCCACCTTGCAGCCCGAGCTTTATACTACTTGTTCCAAGAACTTTGAGAAGCATGTCTCTCGATGATCGCTGGCACCGCTCAGGGAACACTCGATAAAAGAACCCCATCTGCAGCCCAAGATTTTTTCTTTCAAGAACTTTGAGAAGCATGTCTCTCGATGATCGCTGTCACCGCTCAAGGAACACTCGATACGTGTAAAAGAACCCCACCTTGCAGCCCGAGCTTTATACTACTTGTTCCAAGAACTTTGAGAAGCATGTCTCTCGATGATCGCTGGCACCGCTCAGGGAACACTCGATAAAAGAACCCCATCTGCAGCCCAAGATTTTTTCTTTCAAGAACTTTGAGAAACATGTCTCTCGATGATCGCTGTCACCGCTCAAGGAACACTCGATACGTGTAAAAGAACCCCACCTTGCAGCCCGAGCTTTATACTACTTGTTCCAAGAACTTTGAGAAGCATGTCTCTCGATGATCGCTGGCACCGCTCAGGGAACACTCGATAAAAGAACCCCATCTGCAGCCCAAGATTTTTTCTTTCAAGAACTTTGAGAAGCATGTCTCTCGATGATCGCTGTCACCGCTCAAGGAACACTCGATACGTGTAAAAGAACCCCATCTGCAGCCTGAGCTTTTTTCTACTTATTCAAGAACTTTGAGAAGCATGTCTCTCGATGATCTCTTGCCACGCTCAGGGAACACTCTAAAAGAACCCCTCCCTGAAGCACGAGTTTATTATTCCCAAGATCTACGAGAAGCATGTCTCTTGATGATATCTGGCGACGCCCAAGGAACATTCGATATGTGGAACCCTCAGCATGAGCTCCCAGAACCAAAATCTATGAGAAGCATGTAACCCCCATGGGAACACCAGAGCCCTGGCAATACGAGCTTATTATCCCACTGCTCTTTGAAGCACGTCTCAGATGATCGCTGAACACCCCTGGAACACTCTACACTTCCATGTATATTTTCAGCGTTGGATGCTGCAGACTAAAAACCGAATTGTTCCTTGAGTTATTGGGCAACAGTTTCGCAAGTCGGAAATTGTGCTTTTCTGTATCACGAACGACATAGTCCAGCTTTGGCGCTTCAAATGGTAAGTTCCTTGAATTTATCGGTACCGCGTATATCTCTCCATATGCGGGTGAGGTACCTATATAAGTTTGCGGCTTGGTATTTAATTGCTATCATCATCAATATTTTATTGCTAAAACGGATTCGAAAGCCGACGCAGGCTGATCGTAACCCTTATATTCGACGTCCACGAACTTGGTGCAGATGTTTCAGGTCCAGAGGCCGGCGGTCAAAAAACGTCCAAATAAAGAAGAAATAATTAGA
>JASGXE010014318.1:0-12464 GCA_030068105.1 Sinentomon sp. SZTP_YWyxl | reverse complement strand
CCTTTCTGCAGGCACCAAATAGCACAATTGTCATCGTCATCAGAAATTACTCTAAAATGCGTCCAAACTGAGGCTATTTCCGACTGATGATCGGACATTGGTCCCAATGCTTTTGCAGCTGTTTTGTCAGTCTGATGGTGCCCATCGACCGAACGCAATGATGCTTGGAATGGATTCAAGATTGTATAAATACAATCTTAAATCCAAGCATCATTGGACCGAACCGTAGCCTCCGACCGAACGCGATGCCGTGCATCTTCTGATGCTCAGCAGGCAAGTATTGTCATTCTGGTTATTTTTTTATGAACTTCGTTTGGTTGGACGTGTTGGACACAACACGCCATGCTTTTGGCATGTTGTGTGTGTGCGCCTCATAGAACTGTACATATTGAGTCATATGCTGCACTTCATTGTGTGTGCCACACATCGGAACGGTTCCCGGACAGTTGGCCGACGGACATCTAGCCGCCGGACATCTGGCCGCTGGAGTTGGACATCTGGCCGCCGGACATCTGGCCGCCGGACATCTGGCCGCCGTGGACATCTGGCAGCCGGACATCTGGCCGCCGGACAACTGGCCGCCGTGGACAACTGGCCGCTGTGGACATCTGGCCGCCGGACAACTGGCCGCCGTGGACACTTGGCCGCCGAGGACATCTCGCCGCCGTGGAGATTAAGCCGCCGCTATACACGTCTCGGTTGGACATCAGTGATGACGTTGGACGTTTCAAATTCATGACGTTTTGTTGTTGCTTTCTCCAACATTTAGCATGTATCTCGCTGAGGTGCCCTATAAAGTTCCTATAGAATGCTCTATTTTCCCCAAATTACTCCATTCCCAACTTTGGTCTGTCATGGACAAGTGACTGGCTGACAAGTGACTGGCTGACAAGTGACTGGCTCACAAGTGACTGCCTTGCAAACTGAATCCCCTTGTAGGACTTCTAGGAGTTTGGTTCACTTCCAAACCCCCAAATTCTCAAGCCGCTTCAACGAATTCATTCACTTATTACCCCAAAATTGTTAAATGAGTCTTAACTTCAGCATTTTAAATTTCGTCAAAATTTTATTTCCGCAAAAATTAAGACCAAGAACATCGAAATCATGGAGAAAAATGGTGCCAAAAGTTTCGAAACGTGCAAAATCCGGGCCCTGTCTCTCCCATTTTTTCGATTGCTTGCGGCAGTCGTCATTTGCAGCTACTGCAGTCAGCGCTACAATCGGAACTTTTTTCCCTTCAAATTGTGCTTCAACCAATTGAATCGATTTTTGGAAAAAGGGCACAATTCCATTTTTTGGCGGTCTCGAGATCATCCAGTCTTGCTGCAATTTGCACCTGCATTGTTTGGTACATTCCATTCACCTTTCTGTGACAAAAGAGCCAAGAGGTGGACAATGCGGTTGGTACATACGAGTACGTATAGGCATCATTCCATGGAGAATGGCAAAGTTTTTCCTATCATCCCACAACCACACGATAGGTATGAATGGAATTCTGCCCTTTTTCCAAAAATCGATTCAATTATTATTTTGATGTTGATGTTTTCCAGATGTCGCGGAGGCCAAACGTCCAGAGGAAGAATGTTCACAGCGGCCAGATTTCCCTTTCCTCGCAGGCGAGTGCATCCCGAAGAAGTGTCGAAACGGGTTGAGATTCTATGGTCCGAAAAACTTGAAGATCGAATGTTGATTATCTATCTAAATCTTCACCAAACCAAAGTAAAACTGACCTCACCTGACCTAACAAAACCCATATTACACTATCCCAATGTAACCTAACCTGACCAGACCTAACCTTGCCTAACTTGACCAAACCTCCTAACCTCACACCGAACCAAACCAAATTTAATACCATTCGAATCGAACCTAAAAATTTCGGACCGGCCACGTTCCCCCGTCGCAAAAACTCGGTTTGTTTGAATGTTTTCTGCCTGATGTTTAGCTGTTCTGCTTCTATGTTTATTCTTTTACTAAATCTTGACTAGAACGCTGTTTTTCGGTCTTGTCACCAATAAGTTTTGTGACGGTATAGTTTTAAAATAAACAAATAAATAAAAAACAAAAATGATATCGATCATTTTCGCAGTGGCGCAGTGGTTAGCGCGTCGGACTCGTAATCTGAAGATTGCGGGTTCGAATCCCAGCTGGGACACGAGATTTGCCGTGGCACTTGTGTGTGCATCCTCCCTCGGCGAGGCACGGTAAATGAAATTTGCCATGGCACTTGTGTGTGCATCCTCCTTCGGCGAGGCATGGTGAATTCGGTCGGAAAGACAGACTTAAGTGGCCAGTCTGTTAGTCCTTCGGATGGGACTTTAAGAAGGAGGTCCCGTGTGTAGCATCACACTACGCACGTTAAAGAACACCTAGCTCCAGGTCCAAGACAGAGGCCTGGCAGGTTACATGAACACAGAAGCCACTTGGTATCACCCGCCGATACTCGACGTCGGTTCCTGCGGGTTGGCTGTGCCATAATACCGGCAGTATCGGCAGTTGTGACTGAGGTCTTGGGACCTGGAGCGGTGGGTGCTGTTGCGATTGCCCTCGGGAGTATGCCGGTACCTCGCCGGGACCCTTGATTGGGTGCCTGGAGCGGTGGGTGCTGGAGCAGCTACTCTCAGGTGACACTTGCCAGTACCTCGCCGGGACCATGGCTGACGACACAACAAAAACATGAACGGTCGGACCACCAGCCCAAGGCTATCTGTCCATAAGACCCAAAGAAGAAGAATATATGCATGAATAATGATTTCGCGCCAATGATGTCCAACGTCATCAATGTTCATGAATGCAACAATGTCACGGCGGCTAAACAGCTGGCGGGCGGCGGCCAGATGTCCGCGGCGGCCAGATGTCCATGGCGGCCAAACGTCCGGCGGCCAGATGTCCACGGCGGCCTAATGTCCACGGCGTCCAGTTGTCCGTCGGCCAGATGTCCGGCGGCCAGATGTCCATGGCGGCCAGTTGTCCACGGCGGCCAGTTGTCCGTCGGCCAGATGTCCGGCTGCCAGATGTCCATGGCGGCCAGTTGTCCACGGCGGCCAGTTGTCCACGGCGGCCAGTTGTCCGTCGGCCAGTTGTCCGTCGGCCAGATGTCCGGCGGCCAGATGTCCACGGCGGCCAGTTGTCCACGGCGGCCAGTTGTCCGTCGGCCAGTTGTCCGTCGGCCAGATGTCCGGCGGCCAGATGTCCATGGCGGCCAGTTGTCCACGGCGGCCAGTTGTCCGTCGGCCAGATGTCCGGCGGCGAGATGTCCATGGCGGCCAGTTGTCCATGGCGGCCAGTTGTCCACGGCGGCCAGTTGTCCGTCGGCCAGATGTCCGGCGGCCAGATGTCCATGGCGGCCAGTTGTCCACGGCGGCCAGTTGTCCATGGCGGCCAGTTGTCCGTCGGCCAGATGTCCGGCGGCCAGATGTCCACGGCGGCCAGTTGTCCACGGCGGCCAGTTGTCCGGCGGCCAGATGTCCGGCGGCCAGATGTCCGGCGGCCAGATGTCCTCGGCGGCCAGATGTCCTCGGCGGCCAGATGTCCACGGCGGCCAACTGTCCGGTTCCCCATCGGAACCAGTCTGGGCGAGCCCAGTCAGATTGGTCAATGAACTCAAAGTCAAAATTCCTTTGTCATCTTCTGTGAGCCATGAGCCTGAAGTTCACGTGTGTGAAGTTAGCAGACCGACTGAATGTGCTTGATCAGAGTCCGAATGTGCTGGATAGATCTTCGAATGAGCTGAATGTGCAAGGAAGAATTTTCGATTGAGCTGCCCCCGGAGCCGAGTTATTGACCTCTAAAGGTCAGGCTGCTAACTTCACACTAGCAGACCGACTGAATGTGCTTGGTCAGAGTCCGATTGTGCTGGATAGATCTTCGAATGAGCTGAATGTGCTGGGAAGGATTTTCGATTGAGCTGCCCCCGGAGCCGAGTTATTGACCTCTAAAGGTCAGGCTGCTAACTTTACACTAGCATACCGACTGAATGTGCTAGGTCAGAGTCCGAATGTGCTGGATAGAACTTCGAATGAGCTGAATGTGCCAGCAAGAATTTTCGATTGAGCTCCCCCCGGAGCCGATAGCAGTTAAGCTGACCGTACACAACGTGAAGTTAGCAGACCGACTGAATGTGCTAGGTCAGACGCCTATTGTGCTGGATAGACCTTCGAATGAGCTGAATGTGCTGGCAAGAATTTTCGATTGAGCTCCTCCCTGGCCCGAGTTATCGGGCCCCAAAGGTAAGCAAATTTAAGCTGACCGTACCTATAGGCCTACACAACGGGAAGTTAGCAGACCGACTGAATCTGCTGGGTCAGACGCCTATTGTGCTGGATAGACCTTCGAATGAGCTGAATGTGCTAGCAAGAATTTTCGATTGAGCTCCCCTCTGAGCCGAGTAATTGGGCCTTAAAGTTTAGCTGACCGTACACAACGTGATGTTAGCAGACCGACTGCATGTGCTGGGTCAGACGCCCATTGTGCTGGATAGACCTTCGAATGAGCTGAATGTGCTAGCAAGAATTTTCGATTGAGCTCCTCCCTGACCCGAGTTATCGGGCCCCAAAGTTACACTAAACTAACCGAGTTTGTAACCTAACCAAATCTAACCAAGGCTGATCTGGCCTAACCAAACCGATCCAACATGGTTCTTCAACATTTCAGCAAACCTGATTTTGAACTTGGTTGTTCGCTATTCAACTCGGACGACCAATAAGATTCACGTTGTGTACGGTCAGCTTAACTTTGGGGCCCGATTACTCGGCTCTGGGTGGAGCTCAATCGAAAATTCTTGCCAGCACATTCAGCTCATTCGAAGGTCTATCCAGCACAATAGGCGTCTAACCTAGCACATTCAGTCGGTCTGCTAACTTCACGTTGTGTACGGTCAGCTTAACTTTGAGGTCCGATATCTCGGCTCCGGGGGGAGCTAAATCGAAAATTCTTGCTAGCACATTCAGCTCATTCGAAGTTCCATCCAGCACATTCGGACTCTGACCAAGCACATTCAGTCGGTCTGCTAGTGTGAAGTTAGCAGCCTGACCTTTAGAGGTCAATAACTCGGCTCAGGGGGCAGCTCAATCGAAAATTCAAACTAGCACATTCAGCTCATTCGAAGTTCCATCCAGCACATTCGGACTCTGACCAAGCACATTCAGTCGGTCTGCTAGTGTGAAGTTAGCAGCCTGACCTTTAGAGGTCAATAACTCGGCTCCGGGGGCAGCTCAATCGAAAATTCTTCCTATAGCACATTCAGCTCATTCGAAGATCTATCCAGCACATTCGGACTCTAACCTAGCACATTCAGTCGGTCTGCTAGTGTGAAGTTAGCAGCCTGACCTTTAGAGGTCAATAACTCGGCTCCGGGGGCAGCTCAATCGAAAATTCTTCCTAGCACATTCAGCTCATTCGAAGATCCCCTCGGCTCCGGGGGCAGCTCAATCGAAAATTCTTCCTATAGCACATTCAGCTCATTCGAAGATCTATCCAGCACATTCGGACTCTGACCTAGCACATTCAGTCGGTCTGCTAGTGTGAAGTTAGTAGCCTGACCTTTAGAGGTCAATAACTCGGCTCCGGGGGCAGCTCAATCGAAAATTCTTCCTAGCACATTCAGCTCATTCGAAGATCTATCCAACACATTCGGACTCTGATCTGGCACATTCAGTCGGTCTGCTAGTGTGAAGTTAGCAGCCTGACCTTTAGAGGCCAATAACTCGGCTCCGGGGGCAGCTCAATCGAAAATTCTTGCTAGCACATTCAGCTCATTCGAAGATCCCCTCGGCTCCGGGGGCAGCTCAATCGAAAATTCTTCCTATAGCACATTCAGCTCATTCGAAGATCTATCCAACACATTCGGACTCTGATCTGGCACATTCAGTCGGTCTGCTAGTGTGAACTTAGCAGCCTGACCTTTAGAGGCCAATAACTCGGCTCCGGGGGCAGCTCAATCGAAAATTCTTGCTAGCACATTCAGCTCATTCGAAGATCCCCTCGGCTCCGGGGGCAGCTCAATCGAAAATTCTTCCTATAGCACATTCAGCTCATTCGAAGATCTATCCAGCACATTCGGACTCTGACCTAGCACATTCAGTCGGTCTGCTAACTTCACACACGTCTGAAGTTCGGGAGCGAGCAATGTGACTTTTCAATACCATAATGGGTACCTACATACAGGAGCCGAAGGTGAGCGTCTGGTTGCCCTGGTTCCACAGCTGCCACACCCACGCATTACGCATCATTATCCACTTATTGAACTGCAATTAGGCATCATGGGATGGGCATTGGGCACCTCCGCTTTTCGCTACTAAGTTAAACAAATAACGCCCCGGTGTCCCGAAAGCGAATTTCAGAAATGAGTACCGTTTGCGGGCATATCCCGATTTTGCGCGTACCATCGAAAAAGTGAAAAATAAAGCAAATCTAACCAAACCTAACCTGTCCAACACACCTAACCTACCCTAACCTGACCTAACCGAACATTTCCCCATTGTTTCTGGCGTTTTTCCCCGTTTTTGGAGAGTCGGGACTTCAACACCGAGTTGGATGGAAAAGGGCCCAAACGCGTACTGTACTCATTTCTTAAAGCGTCTCGCAAATGACAAATGTGTTACCTTTCCCTCATGCTTCCCAGCAACAACATCACACTTCTTCATGTGGTAGCTTCATGACCAGTGCAGGACCTCACGTCCAGAGTTCCACTGCCATGACGAGCACCGCCAGCTGTCAGCTTTAACTCAACACACTGCTGAAACTCAACACACTGATAACAAAATAAATTGGAGACGAAACTCATCACTGAAATCGGCAGGTGATTAATAGGTTAGGTTATGTCATTCGAAAGTTTACCAACCTAACCATTCCAAGGCGGGTGAGGCCAGTATTTGTTCGCTTGAATTCAAATGTGACAAGGGTTAGGGACACCAGAAACTTTTCCCACCATTCCTGGCCTCTGAAGAAGATTTTTTTAGGACTTTTGAAATTTGCTTTTTTTTTGCCTTGGCGCCGCACTTGTGCCTTGCACTTGTGGCGGCGCACTTGTGCCTTGGCGCCGCACTTTACCTGTGCAAAAGCTCGCCTTCATTGGCAGATGCGTTATTCCTCCAATGAGGATCAACGAAAGGCCTTCATGTGACTTGTCTTACGGATTATTGAATATGCATCAGCAGTGTTTGGGATCCCTCAAGTCAGAATTTGGTCTCAAAATTCAAATGATCCAAAGGAGAGCAGCTCGTGTGATAACAGGTCGCTTTACCCGCGATGTTGATGTGAGTAGACTTCTGTGTGATCTCAACCTCGAGTCGTGACAATGGCCTTGCAATTTCCACTCCAATTTTTAAAACAAACGTTTTTTTTTAACTCAATTTTTTCCCGAAGATTAACGTACTGGAATGCTCTCCCTGCCACCTCAGCACTCATCTCCCGAGCATTCTCCTGGCGTCGCACCACTCTTAAATTATGTGAATTCTTTCCGGCTGTATTTTATTTCGCTCATTTGTCTTTTCGTTCTTTATCATTTTTTGACGATGACAATTTGTCGAAGTTTTTTGTGTGTTCGTTTCTGCACCAGATTCCTTGTGGCAGTATTGTCAAATTTTTTTTTTAAATTTTGATGATATCAATTCGAGTAGGCCTACTTCGCATAAAAACGCGGTTTTGTTGTTACATACCTCTCGCCATCTGGGTGGCACACTTTTTTCGAATCAGTAATCACCTTCATTTCTTCCAAAACTGTGTTTGGGACAGACTTCTTTATTGGCTGCGGGTGAAACGTTTTGCATCTTATTTCCGAGGGTCTGTGCTTTGTTTATGGAACAGGTACATGGTTTGGGAGATTGTGAGACAGTTAGGTAGCAAGTTGAAAGGAGAAGCTTAAAAAATCCAGCTTCGGAAGCATAGCAAGCATGCCGCAACTGCACTGCATTGAGGCCGTGCGGAAAAACTTGCGAACAGGATGGTGTCATGCGGCATTGCCACTTCGTCGAGACTGTTTCAATCGTTTGAAATTTCTCATCCTTTTATCGCATATCCTGCTCGAATCGGGATGCTGGCTGAGGACAATGCAGACAAGGCGAGGGGAGGTCTTCTGGAATTTTGGATCTGTTTGCAGCGGTTGTGTGTGTCGAAATATGAGAACCTAGATATATGGTGGAATTCCAAAGTTTTGTGAGCATGTCGTTTGCCAATTTGGTGCATGGAACCATTTTTGGCCAGGAATAGTAGGCCAAGTTGCGCTGCCGTCGCGGCAACACACCGAACCGAGCGAGATGGAATTTCCATTTTCCATTGAAAACTGCTTCTGTATTGCATCGCCATGCAGGGCCTGTTGCTGTGTTGCCCGCTCTCATGTTTAGGTATATCATTTCTGTTTTCTCTGAATTATCCCTCCAAGGTCCTTCCTTCCTCCGATCTCTCCTCTCCCCCGGACGCGGACCCACCTTCGCCTCTTATTTCTTTGTGCTGCACTTTTCTTTTATGCCTACTTTATAGGAGGCTATTAGTGGAAGTTCCTTGCGATATTGCGCCGAAAGCCCCATCTCTTATCATCTCGAGAATAGCTGAAAATATTGCCTTTCACAAGGCAGGAAAGGCGAATAGAGTGGCTGGCTGCTGTGTGGATGGGTGCCGAATAGAAGACACGGGCTTGTGTTAGAAAATTCCACAGATTTCATCTTTAAAAATATAGTTTCTCTTTGTAATGCCATCACTGTGAAGCTTAGCTACGTTACGTTATCATGGTTCCGTGAGAAAATTAACACCCCCGACTGTGTGCATGGCTTGAGTTTGTGTTGAATATCAGGCCAGGCAGAGAGGACATGCAGGTTGGCATGCAAAACGGGAGGACCGAGGAAGTTTTGAAAAGCGGTGGTGCATCTGCTTCTCCTGCGTGTGTTGCCCCGTGGCCTGGTGGGTGGTGGAAGCGCATTTCGCTTTGTGTTTACGCAGCAGAAATTAAGGAACTAATGAAAACAAAAGCAAAACTATGACGAAGGTTAACTTTGAATTAGCTTACGAGAAATAATTAAATGGTTAAATGGGCAAGGCCCAGGCCACAGGGCGTGCCAACTGGATGAGGGGGAAGCTCACCCCGTGTTCATAAAAATTGGAAAGTCGGCAAAATTCCATACCCATCTGCCGTTGATTTTCAAAGTTGAAGAGAAGTTCTCGGTTGCAGCACATGGTTGGAATTTGCTGTAAACTGGCATTGCGTAAAATTGCTACGAAACGCGTCACCTTTTATTGAATTAAGCATCGCTGATGTTTTCCCACCAAATTTACCTATTTTCGATGTTTGCCTGAACTGTAATCTCCTTGATCGAAACACCGGCAGGTTGTGCATGGGATTCGTTTTCACAAGCGATTTGATTCTGTACCTACTTCCGAGAAAAATTCAAAACTTCCTTTTTGGCGAATAATTGCAGAGATGTTAAAATAGAATGTAAATAAAGTTCAAAAATCTGTTTATTTTGTTGCTTCGAAAATAGACACCGGCCATTATATCTCGCAGTGAATCGCTCTTTTCCAGCGCAATTCCTCCATAGGTACGAGTATCTGTGGACGATTGTGCGCGAACCCATGAACACTTTCCGCTTTCCTGCAGCTCATTTGCCAATCTGAGTTCTATTTGGGAAAATCCGAAATCGTTTTTGATTTGTTAGCAGCAAGGTAATTCACTTTCCATGGCAAGAAAAATCGGTACCTGGTGGCTGATTGGTTGAATTTGTTGCAAAGAGACGGACACTTTGCCGAAAATTGCAGAAAGTAGGTACCTACCTACGAAACATCTTCGTATAAAAATCTGACAGCAAGCACCTTTTTCGCAAAAAATTCTGAGAATTTTTGCAGCGAAAGATTGCGAGGGATGGTTCTGACATGTGGCATGCTTTGCAGTTTTGGTACATTTCCATATGACGCAGCCATGGAAAAGTCAGCGCTTGTTTTTAGCCAGTCTTTTGGATTCGTTATCTCGAACTTTGTTCTTTCCAACCACCATGTGCACTTTCTATGTATTCCCTTCTCTTTCTTTTCACCCTTTTTCGCTCTGTTTTTCCATCATGGCTGACACTTTTTGCAATCAGCAGAATAGGTAACCCCACACCTGAGTCGGCTCTGTAGGTTTCCCCCATCTCCTCTCCTTATACCGCCAGTGTCGCTCTCCGCATTTCTTTCCCTTCCCTTCCCTCTCTAATAGCAATAGGTATACTAGCTCGGCAGTCGGCTCGTTGCCAGTTCCACTTTAAGATACAAAACAAGCCAACAAAGCAAAGCCAAGCCAAGATTTCTTTACTTTTCTGCCTCCAGCTTCAGCTCATTTGTTTCTGCTAATGGGTCTTAAATAGAAAGCGGAATTTGGAAGTGAAGGAAGTAGGTATGTGAAGGCCCAGGATTCATAGTGAAGTGCCCGCCAGAGCACGAGCAGAGAAGTGAAGTACCCAATGGAATGAAATCGATCTTTTCATTTTCAAATCTGATAGACTGATGATAGATATACAGAGTGGATATTTTACAAGTATCACTCGTTATCAGTTTTCTGTCAGCTCCAGATCAAAAATCTCGTTTTCACCGACAGTACCTTTTCACACAAATTCTACAACAGAGTTCGACCGTGTAAATGCTCCTTAGTGAGTCACAATCTCCCACAACATGCTTGACCTCCAAACTTGCATCCACAAGAAATATTTTGCGTTTTCAAGTGGGCCCATATCACCGAAACACGTGTTCGGCCAAGGCATCACTCCAACGATGCTTGGTTCGGCTATCGAAAAAGTTTTCCATAATGAGTCTTGTTCAATTTGACCGGCCAATGAATGCTGCATTAATTTTTCCGCTCCAATCATAGCACACGCGAAGCCGCGACAAGTTTGAAGTGATTCGCCGCATGAACGCAACGTGCATGCAGGTGAGGATGCAGACCAAAAATCGAAGCGTCCAAACCTGATGAGCGGATAAATCGAGGTTCGAGCAGAGACAGGGTGTTACGATAAACCCCTCTCAGTTCAAAGAATGAATGACAAGCTCGTTTTGCCCAATTAGCCCCTTTTATTCAAAAAACACGACTCCCTGGTTCAAAGAATCAGAATGAATGGGCAGAATTCAACAAAATTTCTGCCTGCTGCCGAAAGGCTTCTAAATCAACGGCGCTGCATGGTGGGTGTTAAGTTGCGCCAACGTGATTCAGATCCATAACACAGGGTAGGGTGCAAGGCCAAACAAAGGCTTGCAAAAAAATTAGCCCACAAGTCAGCAATCTGAGCAACGCCATTTGTAAACAAAAGTGTAAAAATTCAATAGGCCAAGTTGAAATTGGTTAAACTTTACAATCGGCAACTACCGCCGCGCATCTTGAGTCGCAGAATCATCAACCGCCGCACGTCAATCCGCCCTATCTCCCTATCACCGCATCCGCTCATTTCGTGCCGTGTTTTTGCCATTATTACGCAGTCTTGAACGACTGCGTGAAAATGGCACAGAAAAAAAAAAACCAGAAAAAAAAGTCGCTCAAAAACCGAGTGAGTGCAAGAAAGAAAGCAAGAATCACTCGTGATTCGAATATTAAACCACTATACCACCAAAAAGCTGAGAATCCCTACTTCGTCACTTTAAGATGCGGTGGATGCGGCAGCTCGAAATGCAGCCGATGCGGCAGATGCTGCTGCAATGGAGTGGCGGCGGCTTGACATGCAGCGGTTGAAAATGCGCCGATAAATGCCAGTGGTAAAGTTCAACCTTCAATCTATGCTTTTGTTTTATGGTTTTTACGCAAATGATTTATGTGACACCATGTTTAATTGATCAGCAGAGGTGATCCGTCATGCATTCTGGAAGTGGAATTTTTTATTTTTATTCCATGCTCATTTTTGTCCCCAAATTAAAGGCTGATGAAAATCTTTGAGTTGGTCATGAAGCTGACAAAATATGCAGGTGTTCTAAGGCTTGACACGTGAGCAATTTCCCCGTCAATTAGTGCTGTGGAAGCAAAAAAGCAACTCGTGGCCAAAATACTACACCGCGAAGCCAAAAAACCAGTGATACTTTTAAAAAACCACCCTGTATATCACAATAAAATGAATGCCTTTCAGATTTGCATCAGAAATGGCCGAGAGGGAGGGCTTAAAAGCGGTGCAGAACAAACACATCTGATAACCTCATTTTTCCACCTTCTTCGTCTTCTGTTGTTTCGCTTCCTGAATGAGACTTGCTTTGGTTTTTTTTTTCTTTTTGGTCACCGGGCACGTATATCATAATTCATTGCAAAAGTGAGGAATGTTTGTTTCAAAAGCCACCAGCTGCGATTTTAAACCTCACTTTCCGAGGATGAGGATGATTAATTTGGACTTTAATCTCGCTGCCAAACTTTTTGATCGTCTCATGGACCTGTCTTCTGTAAAATAACCATGTGAACACGCGTTCCTCACACTTTTCTTCTCTGGAAAAGTCTGCATTCTGCGAAATTCTTTTTGGTTCCCACCGGCATGTTC
>JASGXE010014317.1:0-12182 GCA_030068105.1 Sinentomon sp. SZTP_YWyxl | reverse complement strand
TGCCAGTGATATAATAGCCTGTGTGGAGTTTGAATGGCGATATCCGCCGAGAAATTGTGCGGGATGTGGGCGCTGTGGCTGAATGGTGCCTGACGCAAACAGTGAAAACTGTTCATCCGGATGGTGTGGATGTGGAATCGTAACTGCTGAAAGTAGCGCGTTAACTGTCTTGCCTTTGGCCTCCAGGAAAAGAGAAAATCCAGAAACGCCTTGAAGAGAAGTGAAAGGAGAAAAGTCCTCAACGTCCTTGCCAAGAGAGCGACCTTTTTGCGGGCCATCATGCTGTCCACTTTGAAGAATGATCAGTGAAACAATAAGTAGCAAACCGAAAGCAGGTGGCCTTCACGCTGGAAGTGTGCGCACGTTCTCAGTGCTTGGATTTTCTGATGAAACAATAAATTTTAGGACCGCAAAGGAAAGTGAACATGCACATTTTGGTGATTTTGTCCCATGAGTGACGGTATCGTATGGACCTGTCAGGAAAACATAGTGACGTATTTTTTTCTCTTGTGTTTTGCTTCTTCTACAGGACATTTCATACCTCTGCACACGACAAAGGCTGCTTTCAGTTCTGAAAGCAATGTAAAATTCAGCTCCATTTGTGATGTTCAGGTCTTCTCTATTCTCATCATAGTATTTTGGGGCAGTCGGCATGGAGTGACCATCGTTGTCAATTGTCTTCGAGCGCAATAAGAAATTTCGGTGGCCAAAACAACTCCGGCAAAATTTCCACACCATGATGAATGCGTTCCAGAAGTTGTTGCATGCATGGAGCAAATTCCCATCTGGATAAAAATTGCATTTTCGAGCTGTTACTTTTCGAGCGATGTTTTTTCGAGCTGTTGTTTATTGCAAAGGAAATAGCAGGAACTGGATTGGCCTGCAATGATTTGCATCAAGTTGATTTACACGTTTCAGGATGCTGTTGCGCCAGTTGAATGAAAACCAGCGCAGGTTGGTCTTCTGAAAAGAGAGCTTTTGGGCAAATCTCTGAGCCAACCTGCAACTTTTATAATAATTCAAAAAAAACAAAACTCAGTTTGGAATAGAGTGAAACATCGTGAACAAGCGCCATTCATGCAGAAATTAATTGTGGAATGATGTCGAATGATGGAAACAGGTAATGCAGATGCCAATGTTGCTATTTTGGAGATATCCGTCGATGTTTTCTTGCAAATCACAACTGTTCTCATTTTTTGAAATGAGCCGCTCAGAAGTATAGCAGCAGCTATAAGAACTGCACCCGAAGGCGGAAACTTCATCCGCGACTGTTGACAATATTTCTTTTTAGAGAAAGCCCAGAAAATCAGCAGCATTGAACAGTGCATCTGCACTGGGGGGCGTGAGTGCATCATGACAAAAAACAACTGTTGTTTTTAAGGTTGCGAAAATAGAAAATCCGACCCGCTGCTGTTAAAAATATTTGGAGAAAAGAACTCGGAAATCAGCAGCTTCAAAAAGTGCAGTCGGAACTCGCACCATTGTTTTCAAGTTGTGAAAACGAATAATCCTCCCGCAACTGCTGTTGCCATACATGACATGAGAAATTTTTTCGGGAACCCCGATCCAGCAGCTGCAAAAAGTGCATCTTACTTTTTGAGATGCAGGCCGGTGCTGCACTTTGCACGCCGCTAAAAATTTTCTCCTTTTACAAGAGATATCGACAATACCATTCGCAACCACAGAGAATATTTCGGCAAATCCCGGAAATCAACAAGTGGAAAGAATGCACCCGCACACGCACTGCTGTTTTCTAAACATGAAGCCTCTTGTTTTTGGAAATTGAAGTTATTTGGGAAAATACGTATAGGTACTCGTAGATTTCAAAAAACGCATGCGGAAATTAACGGCTCGGCCCACGACTTCGGACATTGCATCGTTGGAATATAAACCAGAAATTGGTGGTAATTGATAAACCAGAGGTTGGAAAAACAGATATGAATTTCTGCAATTTCTTCCCATTTCCGACAGCACATCCTCCCAGCTAAAACATATCGCGATGTGGGCCTTTATTGTATGAAGCGATTCCACACTGAGACCTGCTTGGACAGAATAGTGGTCAAAAGGGTAATTATTTACAGCATCCACTCGATGCCGCAAACATCATTCGGTCACGTGACCCACATGAAAGAACACCCCTCGGCGATGTGGGCATTAGGCTCAGAGTCCACAGCGGGTGTCCGGTATTTTTCCCCTTTTTTAATTGACTTCTTGAATTAGAGTGCCGATGCGATGCAGACGGCTGACAATATTCCAGTTAGAGTCGTCACCGCCCTCACGCTCTCCAGATCATATTTGTGTTGTCTTTTTTTTTGTCTCCGTTTACAATTTTTGATTGATATTTATTAGCCTAGCTGTTAGCCTGCGCGCTACATTTCTTGGCTTGGAAGCGATGCTGGCGACGTGCTTGCTTTTTGTTGGCCGCTGGACTCGTCTGTTGCTGTAGTTGAAAATGGAGGAACGGCACAATGAATTCCGAGAGTCCTATTCGTAAAGGACAAATCCGTTATAATTTAGTTCAATTGGCCAATTGCTTATGACTTGCCATTGGCTGTCCATTCACAGATGGGTGGAGCGTTGGTAGTGTTAGAACCCTCCATACGGGCATCCAGAATTCAAGAGTTCGAAGCCCGGTCATCATTCTATGACGATCTAATTTTGTTTCGCCTTCAAATCCAATCGTTGAACACAATGGCAGAGACATTGTGCCACCAGGACCAGTGTGCATGTTCAGTTGGCGCTGATTGAATTTTATTAATTTCGGTAAAACTGGACGAATTCTATCAAATTAGATTTGGACAATAATAACAAACAGACTTAATCAGCCAGTGACCGGACAAATTGGTCAAATTTGATCGGCGAACTTGCAAGATGCTTCCAGCCAACCACGTCGCCAAATTGGTCCAATCAATTTTGATCATCTTCAACCGAATTTAACTTCATCAGCTGCGCTGCACTCGGTCAACAATATCTGAGGTCATCAATTGACTGAAGCAAGATCCGATTGTTGAAGCATGACCTCATGGGCTCAGGGCATCCACTCTGCAGCACTCGAGGATGACCCGTCGGCCTGGCATCATCCTCCGAACTTTGAAGTAAACTACAAGGAGAACGTGCAAAATTCAGTGATCCCTCAATGTAGTTTGCCTTCTCTTCCCTTCGGTAATCCCTTCCATCCACAAAAGGCATCCCCGTTCACACAAACACCTGGAGTCTTCACACCTGTTCGCGGTCCAATATCGAGGACTGCTCCTTTACACTCCCACCAGCAACAAGATCACTACAACACCGGTATTCTATCCGTGTCTTCTGGTTCCAGTGACGTTGACCTTCAGGTTGCTAGCTGTTTCGTGCACGAGCACTCGCCGAGCGATCACGGTTACGTTACCAATGAATCCATGTGCTGTTGCTTTGAAGACGTTGGGTATTGTCACTGCATTGACCACTCACAAGCATGCGTCGATTCGTCCGCACCACTCCCACTGGATGGGGATAACCTCCTGAGCACCGGTGTCGGCCTACACTCGCCGAGGGATATTCTCCAGGTACCTAAAGTCTGTTCATTTTCAGAATGGTCCGCGCGCTTTTTGCAGTCAGGGATGTGCAAATTTGAGCAAAAATCGGGAATCGTAGACTTTGAGCCGGTGGCCCCAATTTTCGAAACTGTCAGTTTTCACTTCTTAATCTTTTGCTAATTCCACTTTTCGGGGGTTTTTCAATTTTCTGTGACCACGATCTGTTGGTTTGCTTGTCGTTCCGCTCCTGCTTTTAAAATTATGTGCACTTTTGGTGTGCAGCGCTGAACCGAAACTATTCGCCGGCCATCCCGCGGCAATTGGCACCGACCTGCAATGGCGTAAGGCCACATCTGCTGTTGTCACCATCAACCGGAAACCAGGCACACGAATTCATGTCTGGAAAATTTCAAAATCATGTTTGGGTTGCTTTTCCATCTGTAGTGTGTTTTGTCCAAGCAAACATGTGCCAAACGAAAATGAAAAAATCTTGCCGATGGGGAGACTCGAACCCACGATCTTCGGAACTGAAGCCCTCTGCCGTGCCACTGAGCCAGCGGCGCTTGCAGAAATTTCAGTTCCATAATCGCGCTTAAATGATAAAGCTATGATATTTCGGCAAAGAATGTTTTGCAACTTAGACACCACTGTCGTGCCCCCGCTCCCACCTTCGTTTTGCTGCGAGTTTTGGCGCGGACCATTCTGAAAATGAACGCACTTTACGAGTATAGCTTTAAGTTGAACTAGGTATTCAGAAATCGCTTTCAAATATCGTGATAGTCATACATGCAAAATTGCAACTATTCAGATTTTCGCAAAAACTACATGCTGAAGAAATCAAAAGATCCTCTTTAAAAAAACCGAGATCAAAGTCTGACAGCTCCAGAAAGCTTTGTTGAAATCTGGCGCTTTCATTTCTGCCTCCTGCATGAGAGTAAAAAGAAAGAAATTAGTTTCCGAGGCAACGCAGTTAAATGGGAAAAACACATCCTATGCGTTCATTAATTCCGGCGCAACTATACTCCTTAACAGTTTTCTAGTCTCCTATATGAAGGCGTCGAATCTCGGTCACCAGAAAAATCCCTTTTTCATGAATTTTACTGAAGAAATGACGCACTTTGATGTGATTGGCAATGGAGCCGATTTTTGTCATGTAATGCCAATGCCACAAAGCCACACTAGGCTTAGCTGCCACAAAGCCTAGTATTCCATTAGTAAAGGCTTCGTGTGCTTTACAACCGCGAATTTCGGCGCAGAGACAAAAACAAACAGATTTTTTACCAGTTTTCTTTTCCACTTGGTTATTTGTATTGCAGAAGGTTCGCCTGTCAATTGCATTTGGGCAGCAGAAGCATTTTCGGTGCTTTTCTCCCGTATTTTCTCGCAATCCAAGAAGTTGGCAAGTTCTCGAGTCCGTCTTTGATTGGAAATAAGAATCTCACATTTTTCCACAAACCCTGGGACCATGGCCGAGAGAACTTCTTTGTGCACAGATCAGGGATCAGGCAGAATTGCTGTTTGGTGCGCAGTGATATGTGTATATCTATTTTCCAACAGATTCTGTTGGAAAATCGCTGCTCTGTGATTTAAATCCGTTGCGAATTTGGAATCCGTTGTCTCAACTGCAATTCATTTCAGAAAATCCTATTAGAGTGATTTGCCGACTGTGTTGTATGCACCCAACCTCATCAACTAACTGATAAAAAAGCCAATTTCAAAAAGTTTAACAAAAACCTATCTCCATTTTAGTCAAATTGGAGAGAATAGGGAATTTCAGTCAAATTGGAGAAAATAGCGGACAAAATTCATACTGGGCTGAAATTCGGCACAGATGTTATCTCCTCCTTGAATGTCTATTTGCTAGAAGTCCCCATGTTTCCGAGTTGTGCTTCGCCCATTATCGCGGGTTAAAGGGTGGGGGTAGGGGTTAAAATACTAACTTCCGTATTTCTTAACCGATTTTATTCAAATTTGGTACACACTTAGGTCCCATTATGTAGTGCCTTCATTCAAAATTTCAATTTTCTAAGTCAAGTAGTTTTTGAGTTATGATGACATATAGTCATAAAAAGGTTGACGCGACTTTTGCCCAAGATTTCTGGAAACCCGGTAAAGATTTTTTCACTCATTCTGTGCCAGTGCTCAAAAATTAGTCCTTTTTTGGCTGAGTCCTTCTGGATCGGGGGACTGGGACAGAACGAACTGAGGCAAAAGTGGACTGAGGCAGAAGTGGACTGAGGCAGAAGTGGACTGAGGCAGAATTGGACAAAGAGAGTTTCGGAGGGAGTTTTTGCATGGAGGTTGCAGCTTACACCTGTCCTAACTTAACCTAACCTAACCCAACCCAACCTAACCCGGATAAATAGCAAAAATCAGCCTCCAAAAATGCAAAAATTCTGCCTCAGTCCACTTCTGCCTCAATTCGTTCTGCCCCAGTCACCGGTCCCGTCCTTCTTTATATTTATCCCAAAATTCACAAAAATAAATACATTTCAGTAATTTGCGGAATTCGTGTAAGAAATCTTCAGAAAGAATTGCTCAAAACTTGGCGGAGAAAAAATCAACGATTTTTGCTCAGTCGTCCAAAGGAGCAGTGCTTTTTCGGTAAGAATGTCAATTTTACCTGTCTCTCATGAAAGACTGCTGAGAAAAAGCAATCGAAAGTTCGTAAAACATCAAAAGGTGAAAGCGACAAAATCGCGCCTTTGAATTTTGTGCATTTTTTTTCGAAGTACCTAAATAAAAAATAAGCTTTCGTTCATAAAAACGTGTCGCACGGGAATCGCGATTGCTCCTCAACCAATAGGTACAGGAATGGGTGCCAAAACAAATTTCAAATTTTTATCCAGAGTACAAATCAGATGGAAGAAGACAACGTCAGATTTTTATTTTTTCCAGCTTGCAAGAGTTTTTCCAGCTTCCAATGTGGGCTCTGCACAAAATTAAAGGCGGGCGGATTTTATCGCTTTCACTTTTTGATGTTTTGCGAACTTTCGATTGCTTTTTCTCAGCAGTCTAACTTACTGAAAAAGCACTGCTCCTTTGGCCGACTGAGAAAATAATCGTTGATTTTTTCTCCTTCCCAAGTTTTGAGCAATTCTTTCTGAAGATGTCATAGACTACATCATTGCCGCAAATGACTGAAATGTATTTATTTTTGTGAATTTTGGGATAAAACTTCTTCCATCAATGACGAAGTTATACAAGAACAATTTATCAGCGAAATACTTGGTTGTTATTCTACATGAAAATTTAAAATGGGATGACCATAAACGCGACAATTAACAAAGGAAAATGCGCTCTAGGATTTTTGCGAAGAAATCTAACTCATGCCGACACGTCCTCCAAGTTAAAAGCTTTTAATGCTATGGTTCTTCCTATTCTTGAATATGCGTCGGTAGTTTGGGACTCTTTCCTGGCCTATCATGCAGACGCCATTGAGAAAGTTCAGCGCTCTGCTGCTCGTTTCATCGTCAATGACTTTCGCCGCACCTCCAGTGTATCGGCCATGTTGCTGGACCTTAAACTGGAACCTCTTCTCTTGGGAGGCAGGAAAAAAGACTCGCCTTTCTCGAAAGTTGTTCAGGAGGCTGATTCACATCGAGCTGCTTGAGGTGTTCGTTCATGACTTTCGAGATCGCAGAGCCAGCTACTTTAAACAAATCAAAATTCCTCTGATCAAATCTAATGTATTTCTCGTTTCTTTCTACCCAAGAACTCTAAAAGATTGGAATGCGCTTCCTTCCACTTCGCCGTTGAACGCACACTTCATTAAAATTTGCAACTAAGAGCACCTAAACTTCGCATTTACTTTTTATAATTGCAAGGAGTGACAAAAAATATTCATTGTTTCGTTCCGTTCTGGTTTGGATGGTTGCCCATTTAATTGAAGTTTTTGACCATTGCTTTATTGTTATATCATTCTTATTATTAAGCGCTGTTTTTATATTTGCATTTTCATTGCAAATTTGTGTCTTAAATGAATAAATAAATAATAAATAAATCTTAAGAAGGGCTCAGCCAACCAAAAAAAGAACTAATTTTTGAGCACTGACACAGAATGAATGAAAAAATCTTTACCTGGTTTTCAGAAATCTTGAGCAAAAGTCGCGTCATCCTTTTTATGACTTATGTCATCATAACTCAAAAATTACTCGACTTAGAAAATTGAAATTTTGAATGAAGGCAGAACAAAATGGGACCTAAGTGAGTACAGTATTTGAATAAAATCGGTTAAGAAATACGGAAGTTAGTATTTTAACCCCTACCCTCACCCTTAAACCCGCGATAATGGGCGAAGCACAACTCGGAAACATGGGGATTTCTAGCAAATAGACATTCAAGGAGGAGATAACATCTATGCCAAATTTCAGCCCAGTATGAATTTTGTCCGCCATTCTATGAAATTCCACATCAATTTGACTGGACTATTTATTTTCTTGAATGCTCCGCAATTGTTTATTTTGAACCACTGCGCCCTGCGCGGCCTACTTCTAGTCAGTCAACCGATGAGTATTGACTTTGCTGCGTTGCCCAATGTCTGCTATGTGTGAAATCAGTGTCCACACTGTGTAAATTCCTAACTGTGTGGGACTTTACTGGTGTACCAAATGTGTGAATTGAATTGAATTTCGTTAATTACCTTGCGAGGCGCACGCCTCATAACAAACAACGATCGCACTAGAACACAAGAAATGCGCAGGAAAAACACAATGACAGGAAGAGATGCACACATTGTGTAACTACGGACGTGAACCCGAATCAACTAAAAGTCATACGCAAAGTATGTCACACGCAAAGCAGGCAAGAAAAGAACGATACTCGCAGAACTCATGGATAAAATGACCAGAGCTCATGATCATTGAATGCATTCAAGGAGAACAAATGAATTCAACAAGTCAATTCAATGTATCCAAGTGAACATCAAAGCAATGCTAAGTGGCGCTTTTAAAGATAAGAATGCTTGTCGGGGTTCGTAAAAACTCTCAGGCAGAAGATAACAGTCACGCACTGTCCTAGCTATATGCTAAATAAATATATGAATGTGTCCTAGCTATATGAAAATGTATTTCCCAATGTCTTGCCTGAAGCTACGTGAGTTGATTTAGCATATCGCCATGGCGAGAACATCAGGTATATGTACAGAACGAATAGGAATTTACCGGTCATTTATGAAATTGTTTTCGGCTTAAAAAACTGCCAGTGCGGAATAAAACTCGGACGAAAATCTGATATGAGTTCGGCAATCAGCCAGTCACTGCAATAAGGTATTGGGTGCACCACATTAGATGGAATAATCGTCCTGCCCCGATTCAGAGTTTCAGAGGCTCAAAATGTGCTCCATCAGCAGTGACACAATTGTGGACACGATGGTCCAATTTTTGCAATACATTGCTGATCATGGCAGGTGTCATGGCATTAGAGACCCTCAAAATGGCCGATCGTAGTTCTCCTAAGTTGTTTGGCCGAACCTTGTTGGTACACGTTGGATTTCAGGTGTCCCCATCCCCATATATGGGGACAGGTCTGGTGACCTCGGAAGCTACGACATAGGCTCTCCACCCCCAAACCACCTTCCTGGAAATTGCTCATTGAGGTCATTCCGGGCGAGGACACTGAAGTGGGCTGTGCGCCATCATGTTGAAGGGAACAATCATTGGCCATTACCTGTTGGTGCACTCTTGGGAACACTTCCTCCTGGAGTAACTGCACGTACCTACTTTTCTCCATTGATGTTCCCTTCAATAAAAAACGGGCCGATGACTGAGTCGTTAAAATGCAGCCAAGACGTGAATTTTCTGGATAAGCTATGGGTGTGGCTTTCCTGAAACCAGTGAGAATTTGTCCAGGACCAAAACATGTGCCAAAAACACGTTCAACTACACAAGGCAAGAAGTCGGCACACCGTGTATTCAACCTGGCGAGCGAGGCAACGAACGCATTTGCGGCGGGCGCGATTATTCAGGATTTCTGAACAAGGCGGCCCGCCTTCGCCTTCGGGTCAAACGCCGGCACGAGAAGCGGTCTACAGGTCGCTATCTACCGCTAACCTTGCCGCAATCAAACACACATTTCGCTTCACGTTACAGCTTCGAAGGCGCTGCCTGCGAATGAATGCGCAGCAAAAAAATCCGGTTGAAACCTCACGATCAAACCTGGTGGACATCTGAAGTGCTAATTTTTATTTAAACTGTATAGCCATGGCGAGAACAACAGGTTGGTAGGTCAAGATACGTCAAAAGGTAACTCCAGACGCCAACATTCACCAACACTTTCAAGTGACCCGCGGGCAACCGCTGCTGTGAAAGACACTGCTGTTGGTAAAACTCCGTTTAGGAATATATCCGAGAACATTTTTTGGGCTCACAACATAAGATATGTATGTATATTCTGCCTGTTGCTGTTATTTCAAAACCCGAAAGAGTTGACTGCATTGCATTCAAGTCTGTTGTTGAGAGCCCATAGAACCCTGTTTAAGCTCCTTTCATGTGACCTCTGTGATTTTGTGACGCGTATGATTCAGATCTTGGTTTTTTATTTTTGCCACGACTTGTGTTTCGACCATTTCGCCCATTGCAGGATCCAAAATTATTCAGAACTTGTCGGCGAAAATTTCTCACAGCATAATAGCTCTGTGAACATTCCAGCCGCGATTTGAAGCATTTAACGGTTTATCTTCATGCAATGCTTCAGTGTGAAAGATGCAAACTTAAAATCATGTGTCCTCGGTGTCTTCTTATCCCTCAGGAAGCCCTGATTAGCAGCGAGTCAAAATCGCCTCAAGCTCAAGTGCCAACTACATCATCATCAGTCCAAAGTGGAATGCCAAGTCACGTGACACTGCACTCAATTCAGCTGATGTGGGGTTTGCAAAATGGATTGGGAATCGATGTGGGCATGGGAACTATCCCTCTCTCCCCTTCGGCGTTGTCCCCCAATCCGTCTCCGAAATCGTTCAATTCCAACTCTACCTCGAGCAGCAAACTGTGCTTTGCTAGTTCGCCAAACAAGGACAGAAAGGACAGCGGAACCAGCCAAGGTGAGGATGTCACATTTCAAGCTCTTTGCGGTTACTTTCCCAAACAGCTGGTTTCATCTACAATTGTTCTTTTACACAACTTTGGTTCGGATTATCTTTGTTTTGCACAATTATTGAATGAATACCAACGAAGTTTTTTAATTGGTATCTATATTTTGATTTTTACATAACCGATGGCAAACCGAAAAAACGCTCTTCCGAAAGCACATTGTCGTTTCAACGAGTGTCTCAAAAAACACGATAATAGAACAAACCGTTTTATTCAAATTGTTTCCATGATGTTCCGTTTCCCCCACAAATTTGATAGCTACATTGTAGCCTCAGGAGGTCTTTACATCCCTCGATGCTGTAGGTCAAAAACGAACTAAAGATCTCTGCAGTAGTAAAAACAATTCTGGAATCATAATTGAATCAGGCAACTCAATCACAATCAAACAACAATCGTAACATAAAAAATAATTTCATCTCGCAATTCATGGGAGGGGGACAAATGTTAAATTTTCAGTTTTTATATGGCTTTTTCGGCACATACTCCTAAGTGTTCGTACGTTCAATTTCCAAACTCTTGATTTTGAAATTTCAGCTTTGTTCTGTTGACTTTAATAACAACAGAATTTTTAGAGTTTGAAGCGGGGGGAGGAAAATGATGAATTGATGAACTTGAAATGAATGCTGGGCGAGGGGAACCTGAAGGGCCGTGGAATCTCAGCGTTGCGAATCCAGAATACCGACTTGAGCCAAAATGAAGAAGATCCACTGCACAAGATTTTTGAACAGGGTTTACTATGCTATGAGTACTCTGCCAAACATACAATTGATTTCATCAGGCGAGGGCTGGTTAATGTACCGACATTACCACAATTAAGCACAAAAAAAGCACAAATGATTACACCATAACAAAACACGAATAAAAGCCAAAAAAGGAGAAAACGTTAAAAACAAATAAGGAACACATTAAAAACTGTAAAAAGGAGAAAAGGTTAAAAGCGCTGAACAAGAACCAAGATTCACTTCATTACAAGACTCGCCGTCCTGCAGCGAGAAGTATGGCACACAATAGCACAGTCGGTAGCTCTCGGCATCAAGAGTCCGAAGCTATGCTGGTCCAAAACTATACTGTGCGGGACTCCAAAATACGCCACGATTTTCTGCTCAACAAATTGCTTCAGCGTATTGCTGTTAAACCTGCTCACAGGGGCCAAAACAGTAAACCTGGAAAACGTTTCGATCGCAACGATCAACATGGTTGCCCTATTCTTTCCTTGACAAAAGTGAGCAACATCAATGGCCCAAGAATTATTCACCAAATTTAATGTTGTGGAAAGGCCAGCAACTCTAAATGGTTTCGAATTCTCCATCTTCGATAACTGACAAGAAGGACAAGTCGAAATCAAAGCCTTAATGTCTCTTACCATCGCAGACCAATAAGCGATTTCTTTAATTTTCTGCACCATTTTTCTATAACCAAGATGTCCTTGTGTTGGTGCTGCATGGAAACCCAAAACAAAATCTTTTGCAAATTTCAACGGCAAAAGGATAACCCAACCAACTTTTTCTCGTTTTACATAGACGACGTCATCCACCAATTTTGCATTTTCTGCCATATTTTTCAAATGAGAATATTTCTT
>JASGXE010014316.1:0-14137 GCA_030068105.1 Sinentomon sp. SZTP_YWyxl | reverse complement strand
AATGAAGCATTTTTGATGAACCGTGTGAGATCCCGTATGGTCCTGTAAGGTCCCATGTGGTCACATTTGGACTTCAGAGGGTCCTTTTGCACAGGGTCTCATGAGATCAAATGGAATTTTCGATAGGGTCCCATTTTTCCTTCGTGGTCAAATTCGAATAAAACATTTTGGTGGTGTCATCTAACGTCTTCTGATGTCCTATCTATATGGTCCCATAATGTCTCGTGAGGTCAAATCCCATATGTTCTATAATGTACCACAAGGTCCCATATGGCCAAATAAAGCATCAGATGGGGTGCCATAGGTCCCGTGAGATCGATAAAGCATTTTATGGGGTACCACAGGGCACCATAAGTTCCCAAATGAGGTCAAACAAAGCACTTTGAATTGGTAAAAACGTCCCGTATCAGGAAAAAAGCAATTTTGATGAGGTCCTTCACGGTCCCATTTGTTCCCAGAATGTCCCATGAGGCCCAACGTGTTGTCCCACCCAAAACGGATGGACGAACGCAATGCAAATCGACCACAAGCGCCTTATGAATCGGGAAATGCATGCATTGCATTCTCGCCGATTCTTCTTTTTGCCCCGGTGATGGGCGCCGGAGAAAAAGAGAGCAGACAACAGCTAAACGATGCCACTGGTCCTCTATACTATATTAATCTCTTTGGTATCACAGCGCTTATTTTCCGCACCGCAAAAAAAACACAACTCAGGTCAAACGAGTTCACGCGTAGTGTTGGTCTTGAAGCTTTGTGTATTCATATGGGAGCGCAAAAATGGTAATCAAATAAAAGGAAATCAATGGATGGTGATCGAAGAAAACTCTGTTTTGTCCATTCCAAAAAGAGTGCATGTATGACGACAATGTTCTGTTGGATCGCATTCGCGCATTCTTCGAAATAAAAGAGTAGGCTCAATCGCATATTCGTGCGGGGTTACGAATTTAGCCATGAAACAGTCCGTCCTTTTTGTCTTCGACCACCACAGTTCGGCAGCGAACACATTCGCGCGATCCCGTTTTTCGGAAACCAGAACTTGTATCTAAGGCAAATGAATCTAAAGTTGCATGTCCGCCCGCTTGTTTTCGAAACCTACCGAAATCGCAGGTTGCACTGACGTCATTTTTTATGCAGACGTTCTGAAAGCACATTTGATGAAATGCAAACTCGCAAGCGAATTTCGGCAACTGCATCGGTGGTCTAGTGGTCAAGGAGCAGGACTACGACTAATCCGACCGACGCATGGGGACGATTCCTGCAGGGGTCGATTTTTTTTCGATTTTCCTGGCTGTGGGACTTTTTACATTTTTGCGGCTGGGGGAAACCAGGCGGTGGAGGGAAACCAAGGAGCAGGTCATAACCTATCCTAACCTCGTCAAGGTAGGTTAGGAAAGGTTATGTCAGGTTGAAATAGGTTTACAATTTTTTGTTAGCAGTGTAAATGGGGTATTTGTTGCAATGACGTGAGTGCAACCTGCGATTTCGGTAGGTTTCGAAAATACGCTGTTCGCCCAGTCTATTAAATGGCAACAAGACTATACTTAGATGCCGACTTACTGTGATTCGGGAAAGAGCTCCTTCATCTTGTAAAGCTCTATTTCGTTATCGAAAACTGTCAAGCCGATATTCCTAGACTTAGCATGTCGAATGTGAGAGCGTTGTTTGGCCGGATTAACAAGAATTATCCGGGATTCGGAGATACCCAATCGCATGACCCTGTCGACACCACTCTAGAAAGCGCAAAAACAAGGCCACACATCTAGTGTATTGCACATCAGTGAAAATATTGAAAAACATCAAAATTGTAAGTTATAATTTAACTTTACTTATAGACAGTTCAGTCATATGAAAATACTGACAGCACCACCGTTCGTTTAGGGGATGCTTTTTTGTAAAACTTGGAGCGTGAAGCAATGCGCATGGTACCCAAGATCCCAGCTGTCAAGTTTGACACATTTAGGACGCTCAGATCGCCCGCAAGTGCGTTTGGAAAAGTACACGTACGCTAGATGACAGGTAAAGAAATCCCTTTTAACCGCCAAACGGTGCATTTGCGGACATTAGTTCATTGAGACTTTTTTGTTCAGAATTACCAGAGGATTACGTGGGCGAAGTTTTGTCCACTATTTCTGAATCACCCTGTATATTGTAATAAGTTACTCTAAATTGCACCTAAGTTTTTCGTGTTTGTAAAACCTTGTCCAAAGACTTTGGATACCATCACCGCAAAATGCCTTGGCCAATGAACACCCCAAATGATATTAGTTCACGGCTTCCAATTTCAGCAACCGCTTTTTGCATAGATATTGTTCCAAGTATTTTGGCAAATAGCAGTCAAATAGCAGTGTGTCAATACAGTGTGAACAAAATGATGTTAAAATGTATGATTGACAATTTTCCGAGTGTATGCATATAAGTCACACATCTTCTGCAAGCTACTTGCATCGTTGTATATCTCTCAATTTCCAATTATGCCACAAAAGTTGGATTGCTCCAAAAACCCAATGAACAATTTTTGGTCCTGTTCTGCCTGGAAGTTTGACATCAAGCGCAAATTTCCACATTTCACAACGAAGGCATCAGCCCGTTTCTTCTCCTGAGACATTCCATGAGGTCAATTGGAGCAAAAACACCAAATGTTCAACAACTTTGTTGTGGAAATTTAGAAACTGCACTGTCCAAATGAAGGGAGATCCTTCTGAAAACCGTCCATCAATCCGATAATTGTGCTTGCCAACACCTGTTTTTATTTGTTATCGGACCATCATTTTTGCGTTCACACTGCAATTACCAAACGTCAAGTGATTTCACAGCAGGTGAAAACGTCTCATCGTTGAAGATAGCTTTATCGATGCTATAGTCCCCTACCGTTTACAATCTAAGTTGATAGCTGTAAGGATGCAAGTAATTCCCCTCACGTTTTCCTTCTGAGTTGATAGCTTTAAGAATACTTTTGCAATTCCGCTCCCGTTTACATTCCAAGTTGAGAGCTTTGAGGAAGCTGTAATTCCCCTCCCGTTTACATTCCAAGTTGATAGCTTTAAGGATGCTAGCAATTCCCATCCCGTTTGAATTCTAGGTGTATTTATAGCTTTAAGGATGCTAGTATATCCCCTCCCGTTTAGACTCTAAGTTGATAGCTTAAGGATGCTAATAATTCCCCTCCGGTTTACATTCTATAAGTTGATAGCTTTAAGGATGCTAGTAATTCCCCTCCCGTTTACATTCTGAGTTTTGCCAAGTGCCATATTCTGCGAAACCTGAAATCGTAGTAGGTAACTTTCGTGCCCTAAGATTACCATCGTTGAAGAACAGAATGCATCAAGGTCTGGGATTTCACGCCAAAAGACAAAAACAATAAAGCTCGCAGTGCTGGTACGAATAGAATCGGCATTACGCTAAATTAAATGTCATCGTCAGTCAACCAGTTTTGTGAACTGTTGAAAACCGAGCTGCCCAATTCAAAATGTAGTTTTAATACATGGATATAAAGACGGATTTTTGCGATATTTGGGAGCAAAATAATCAGTGTGTGAAAACGTGACAGCAACTTTAATGTTTCGCGTTGGCTGCCGGGTGATTTGTAGGTGGGAGTGAACATTCATTCCTGGCAAGAAACGAGCCGGTTCTTTTTATCTATGCTGCAAAATTGCAACCAGCACTCACGTTGTAAAACATCGACACACTTTTAGGTTTCACCCACACGAATTTGGTACGATGGCAAAAACACTCACAGAGGAAGCGCAAATAAAGTTCGCTCCAAGTGCTGCCAAAATTTCTAGCACTGCCGGGTCGTCGTTGCATTTCACAGCTGGAATGAAAAAAAACATTGAACAATTAAAGGAACAAAGAAAATCCATTGGCAAAGTTAAGAGCAAGTAGTCGTTACCTTTGTTGCACAGATTTTGTAGAATTTTTACCGTTTGCACACTGTCACTCTCCGCTGGATGACACCACGTACCCGTTGTACCCAATATGTTCAAGCACAAAAACTAAATAACGTAATATCTCTCAAGGACTGTTGTTTCCGATATAGAATCGGGCCCGTTTCGCCAAATTTCGAAGTGTGTTTGTTTTTTTATTTGTTTATTGTTAAATTCTAGTCAATATGTATGATACGTCAGACAAAAAGGTCAAAAATGAGATAAAAGCAAAGCGTGCGAGTTCATAGTTTGATGACTAAGAGCAGGTGGCAAACTGATTGAGCTTATGGAGGTTAAACGAAAGAATCTAATAAGAACAGTTTAAATGGAAACTCGGTGTTCATCTTGTCAAAGAGGAGCATGCGCGCATGTTGAAATTGGCGTTAGTGAAAGGTGTATACAGTGCGTTCCATTCTCTAGTAGTGTGAGGGAAGAAGCTATGAAAGTATGGGTTAAACATTGACAAGGGCGCACGAATATGAACATTTGCATGTGTTCCACGTGTAGCTGTAGTCAGAAAGGAGGGTGGTATGCGGTATGGTAGCTGAAGCGGTGAAATAACTGACACAACGTTAGAGAAAAGGGCGAACCGTCTGTTTTTTCGAACCGTGTGTCTTTTGCGAATTTCGCTAGTTTTCGCCAAATACAAGGATCACAACTTTTTTAGGTTGCCGCGGAAAACCTGCTCAATTTTGACAAATGAACGTCGGTATAAAAGCAGAAAAAACCAACGTTTTGCCGTCCATTTTGAGATGGAATATTCTGCGACGTTGCATTACCGGCCAATATGAAACACTGCTCATCCAAACGAAAATTTTTGTCCACAAATTATCGGCAGAAATGTCGCACTTTTCTAACGTTGGCGACTTTCGGTAAGTATATAGCCGGCGTCGACCGAACAACCTCCATATTTATAGGAAATTGTGGCCATTATCGACAATCCGCAACATCATGCCTAAACAACGTCAGAGAAAGTTTCAGAAAAGCATCGAGCATTCATGCATGTAATAATTTGTATTTTCGATTGCTTATTGCTGTGCTGACAAACAGCGCGAAGCACCAGGTCGCATGTCAGCCAGACTTCCGTAGGTAAAGACTAAAATGATTTACGATATACGCAGTATAATCAGTACTGCGATATATACGCAGTATAATCAGTATCAGGAACACAAAACAAACCGTAGTACGGAAGAATTCGCGGCAACTTCTTCTTCCACTCCAGAAATTTCTGCACCAAATCGCCGAGATCGCAAACAAAGAATGCGTCCTCTTGATTCTGTAAAATTAAAATCAGAGTTTTGTCCTGTTGGTTTTATATGAGAGTCCGTTAAGTTTTGCGAGGAAGTGCTAATCAGTAATCGCGACCTCGAGCTGGAAAGATTTCACCTGAGAATACACAACAGGATGTATTCTAAAAAATATATCGTTGGAATGATGAGTCCAAAAAATGGGTTGCCTCCCAGAGGCGAATTTCTCAATTCCAAACAAATCGCCTGAATTTCGACCAATCAGGTGCTCACCCAAATTAAAACCGCGTTTACGACATCTAAAGCAAAAACCTAACCTGACCGAACCTAACCTAACCTAACCCAACCCAACCCAACCTTTCCTCTTCCTGGTGTCAACAAATGCCACTGGTGTCAAAAAACATATCGGTATTTCAAAAAACAACAATCTAAAATTTTTACCCCAGGATTCGAACCACCACCACGGGTACCTCCGCAGCGGCAGCAGGATGTATTCTTCCTTGTGCCAAATCTCAGAAAAACTGAAATTTTGGCAACTTGTGAAAAATTTTCCAAATACGAAGTGGATGGCAGATATCACAAATCAACGACTGAAATATTTTTACACAAAATTACAATCATGCCGGATCTTTCGCTCGAACAGGCGGTCGGTCCGTATAAGTCTGCATTGCTGGTTAATTTTTAGGTATAGGCACCAATCATTAGTCAACAAATGCCTGTCTTTTCAGAGAAGACTGTGAATAAAATGGCTTCGATCGGAGAAAAAATTCGGATTAAATTCCGGTTGCAGTTCGGAATACCTGCCGACATCTGAAAAAAGCTGAACTGGACGAGTTTTCATGCACGCTCAAGCAACTAAAATAGGATAGGAAGATGAGGACGATGCAGGTAGGGTAGGATAGGTCAGGATAGGTGTGTTAGGACAGGTTAGGTTGGGTTAGGTCAGGTTAGGTTAGGTTTAGTTAGATTTTAGTATATCAGAGAGCAATGGTGATAACTCGTTCAGTTCAATGTCGGCAGGTATTCCGAACTGTTACCTAAATTCCTTCATTATGGCGTCTTTTCTTTTATTGTCGATTTGAACAGGCACCATTTCGTCTTCCACAATTCACTGTTTTACTCATTTCGACGAATTACCCTTTGGAGACGTTTATTTGGCGCCCCCGGCGTTCCGTCCGCAGGTAGGCGCTGATGTCGAAAGAGGGACGACTCGACGAAAAGGCAATGCGTTTTGCTGGCGGAATACCATAAGAAATGGGAATGCATCCGGCGAATTTTCTGAGAAAGTTTCATACAAACAACCTTGAATTTCATCAGGGAAACCGCGAAGACACCCGTGAATACCCTGAATGATCACCAGGGCCGTTCGTTTTGGAGCTATGGCCCTTGAATGGTGCAAGACATCCGAAAAGGGTGGAGTGATCCTGAAAGTCGGTGATACTTGGAAACTAGACCAGGAACGACCCTGAGTGAGATCGTAGACCAGCAACGACCCTCAGTGAGATCGGGGAAACCCAGAAGACCTCCGTAAGCAATCTCGAAAGGTCACCCAGGTCCGTCCGGTTTGGAGGGGGACACACTAAAAAGAAGGATGATCCAAAAAGTCGGCGAACACTGAGAAACAGGCCAGGTTAGACCCTGAATTTTGTCGCAGAAACCCGGAAACCCCCCGAGAGCAATCGTAAAAGGTCACTCAGGACCGTCTAGTTTGGCTCTATGGCCCCCCGAATGGTGGGGGACACCAAAAACAGAGGGAATTATCCAAAAAGTTGTGAAACACTCGGAAATATAGGCAACGACACTGAATTTTGATGGTTGAAGACCATGAAGACCCCTGGGACAACCCTGAAAGGTCAATCAGGGCCGTGAGGTTCGAGGTTATGAAAATCATATGAAATGATTCTGAAAGCAGGTGGAACACCTAGCCAAGGAACGACCCTGAATTGATACTGCATTAAGCGTGTCCACACATTCGCGATTTTGTCGCATTGTCGCGTCGTCGCGCGCGTAAAGTTTTCCGGTGCGACAACATCGCCTTGTGTGTTGCACAATATGCATGGTGATTCGTTCTTCACACATGGCAAAGTCGTTGCATCGGACAACGTTTTCGCGCGCGACGACGCGACAAAATCGCGAATGTGTGGACCCGTTATAAGTTTTAAGCGTGCTTCAAAACACGTGGTGCTCTTGATGTCAACGAATAGTTTTAAACAACGGTTTTGAACCACTTTCAACGTGACACCCAATTTATTTTGTCCCTGAGCGACACTTCGAATATCGTAGACAAGATTTGCAAAGTTCAATTTGCCTTTGCCGAGCACAAATCAAATGCTGCAATAAAAATTGCAAATAAGTATGAGCACCCGCAAATATTCGCCGTAAAAAGCCAACGTAATGGATCAAACCTCCAATCCCGCTATTGCCCTGATGATGTCATCGGCCGTGCATCCCGATTCTAATATGTGAACTGTGCCAGTGGCACCTGCTCCATTTGATAATGACATCCTCCGAAAACGTGATCTTACCGGTGACCACTCTTCCGAAATAGAAAATAACACTCTACGAGGATATGACAAACACGGACAGCAAATTTAAAAATGCAACTTCAAAAATATATCGTTGGAATGATGAGTCCAAAAAATGGGTTGCCTCCCAGAGGCGAATTTCTCAATTCCAAACAAATCGCCTGAATTTCGACCAATCAGGTGCTCACCCAAATTAAAACCGCGTTTACGACATCTAAAGCAAAAACCTAACCTGACAGAACCTAACCTAACCCAACCCAACCCAACCTTTCCTCTTCCTGGTGTCAACAAATGCCACTGGTGTCAAAAAACATATCGGTATTTCAAAAAACAAAAATCTAAAATTTTTACCCCAGGATTCGAACCACCACCACGGGTACCTCCGCAGCGGCAGCAGGCTGTCTAGACCACTCGGCCATAGAGGCTGCTGCCCGAAATCGCTTCGAAAAGGTGTATTCATGAAACTGTTTTTATAATTGCGTCATTACGATTTTGCTCGCATCCGATTGGTCCAAATTCATGCAATTTGTTTGGAATTTAGAAATTCGCCTCCCAGAGGGCGAAGCCTCGGTTGGACCAAATCCAATGGGTACAGGTCAAACTGGATTGAACCGGTTTGGCCCATCAGACACTTCTGCCGTCACAAATTGGCCAAACCGCTGCAATAAAGTTTGGCCTGGGAGAAGCTTTTAAAATAATGCAAAATAATGTCTCTGCTTCATTCCATCGGGGGGGGGCGAAATCGTCGCTTTTCGTGTTGATTGCTCGTTCACTACCATATTATCAACTGGCTGGTGGTTACACAGTACGGGCCTACTTACTATCGTAAATTGACGGGCCGCGGCGGCCGTCACCCCCGTGATTTTTCAGAGGTAGAATCGCCCCCAGGTGCTTCATTCTAACCCCCAAATTTTGCAACAAACGAGTGTGGCCTCATTTCAATTCTAAGTTTGTGGCCTTGACGGCCGGTTTGAACCTGGGTCCTTTGGATCAGGAAACCTTCGCGCAATTCCCAGCCATTGTACCTCATCTCAAAACCATTTGCCGCAGAGCTTTCAAATGCAGAAACAAAGCTCGCAAAATGCTGAGAAGTTTTGCAAAAAAAAATTTGAGACGATTGAAATGATCTGTTGTTATTCGCGAGATATCTGCCAAAACTGGACACGTATCGGCAGACCGGAAAAAAGAGAACACCCCAAAAGTTGAAAACACGTTAGTTGAAATTTAGAGCCGACGTAAAAAAGTTCTTGCAGAACTCATCCAGTGGGCAGCGGGGCTCATTTGAGACGCAAAATATCTCTGGAATCATTTTTAAAAAGTCACTTTAAACAGTTCTGCAGTCGGGCCACCAAATGTGCGCAGAAAATGCTGTATTGGCAACAAGTGGCGGGTTATGTCAGATAGGCCCTACAAGGTGGACACAATTGGACGATCGCAGAGAACAATTTTCCAAAAATAGCCGTTCTCTGAACCGTGCAATTACGTCCCCCTTTCGCCCCAGCAGATAGCAAGTCTGTGCCGTGCAATTGCGGATAACCTTCTGACACCAACAAACGCATTTCTTTTACATTTTTCTTTGCTTTACTCCCAGTTTTTTTCTATAATTCTATTTTTTGCGGGCTGAGCAAAATTTGGGGTTCAGTCGTTTAGAGTCATATAGTTTAGGTCAGACCAGGTCAGGTTATGTTGGGTTAGAACAGGTACCGGTTCTTTAAGTACCTAGAAGTTTCCATTGCCCTGCACAGCCCAAACAAACCTCACCTAACCTAACTCAATCAAAACTAACCCAAGTCTATCGAACATAACTTGACCAAACCGAACGACCCGACAGAGAAAAGGCACATTCAATGCCGCATGCGAACCAAGAGGGACACAATACACGGCTGTTTTCTGAAAATGTTTCCCTGCGATCATGCTATTAGATGCTACTAGGAACGCGTGAAAGTAAACTTAGCGCGTAGTACGCGAGCTTGTTGTTTTAAGCGTGTGGAGTTTCACCGTTCCTAAAACCCCGGTTTTTATACCTTTCTCGGACCATCGTGACATAATCCGTGCACAAACTGATGTGTGAATAACCCTTTCTGAGCCTTCAGCCTGATCAACGATCGCCATCAGCGCAACAGGTTCGTTCAAAATTTTCAATGACAAAATGTTGAACTCGTCAACTTTTCAACAAAAAATTTTCCAACTTTCCAAGAAAGATGATGTTTGTGCACATAACGGTTCCCAATCTTGTTCGGTTATTTTTCCGGCGATCCAATTTTCATAGGCGATCCAGATTGCCTTTTTGAAAAAGGAAGAGAACGCCCTGCACTTTCATTTATTGGCTTTATGGCATCGGTAGCCGATGGATTCCAGTTTCAGTGCTGTTTCCAAAAACGGGGAAAGTTGCTTAATGTCTCCAAAATAAACAAATATTCCTCCAAATGAATATGAAATACCTGGATTGACTCATGAAAGCGTCTGGAGATTCAATGAGGAAATTGCACCGAAAATCATGCTTCATCAAACAGAATAAAGAAAATTGGTTCCGTCTTTTTTGGAATTCCTATTGCACTGCGCATTAAAAGGCAAAACATTTCGACTTTACGCGAACTTCGAGGTTGGGTGCATAGTTGAACATCAAACGAAAAGCAACTTGATTCTTCTTTAGATAGCTTCAATAACCGTACTGTGCCACTTCCACCGCAGCCCAGAACAAAACAAACCTTTCGACGGGGGCATTTCCCACCAGACTCAAAAAATTAAATGTTCGTCCAATATGTTGTCTCAATCTTCGAGTTTTCGTTTTTCAAGAACGCGGAGACACCTCCTGATGACATATTCCGCATTTAATGTCGTCACATGCCAAATTTTTCTTTCAACGTCTCGATTCCCAACCAACAACCAGGTGTCCATGGTCATTGCTTTCATTGCTATTTTCTCCGTTGTAATTTTCCCCTTTTATTTTCTTTAAATTTGTGCAAAACACGACCCGCTGCCGTTGTTCTTCTCCTTGCGTATATATCTCTTTTTTATGAAAGTCAGCTGCAATATCATAAAGATTATTGATTTCCAAACCAGGTGATCCAGTTAAATGTTTTTCAATTTCAATCTCTTGAACTTCAATGTCTTTAATTGCAAATCTTGGACACGTAAAAAAAACAATTATCGTGCCTGTCAATTCCTACCACGAAAAATTTTCGAGAAGAGTGATAAAAAGGAAATCCCATGATGTTACACACATACCAAAAAAAACCTAAAAAGACACGGATGTGTGATGTGTGGTTGCGGAACCTTTAATCCCAATCCAGGGTAACTGTCGTAAGCATTATCAAAGTAATCACACATTTCCTTCTGTTAACGCTACAGCGCTTGTCCATATACAGGGTGTTCCACTTAAAAGAAGCCCTTATATGATGTAGGTATATTTTCAATTTTTGCCCTTTTTCTGGTCCAGGCTTGCTCCGGCTTGCTTAATTGAAGATTTGGTTATTGGTGCTCGACATTGTGTTCACTGTTGATCAACGCATTTTGTGTTGGAGAACTTCGTGAAACTGAGTTCGACGTATTAGAAAGAGGGAATCCTTTAAACAACGTTTGGCATTCCTGTACGGGAAAAAGAGTCCTTGCAAATGCTTATGGCGCCAAACTGGCGGTGACAGGTCAGAAACAAAGGTGCAAAAGGGAGCCAGAACACGCGTTGGTGGAAGTGGACATCCGCAAGCGGCAAGAGCACCCAGCACAGCGGCATAAATCAGTCCGACGTCTGGCCCAGCAGTCCCCGCCAAGCCTAGACTCTGAAAACCATATCAATTTAACAAACCACATGCAGCAGTGAATATCATGTCAAGCAACATCGAAATCTGAAAGAATTTACAGCGCAACCTGAAAAGGTGGGAAAAACCAACTAAAACACAGGGTGCCTCCTTTAAGAGGAGCACTCTGTTGTAAACTTGAGGGACTGGACTGCCCCTGTGCTGAAATTCGTATAGCCAAACCAAATACCTCATTATTTGAAAACATCTTTCATTGTTTTTGGAAAAAGTTATCGGTTAAAAACAAAAGGCAGCGAGCAATGGACTAACTTTCTTACATTGCTTTTAACTTTCTTACATTGCCTTCGCATCGGCATATTCCCTCATAAGTCATAAATTATGTAGTTCAGGCCACCAAAGATCAGTGGCGCTCAATGTAAAAAAGTATCTACCTATTCCAAAAGAAATTGACCATGACCATTGAACCCCGAACCAATATGCTCTAGTTTTTTTGATTTTCGACCTAAAAAACAACCCCTTCGACAAGCTTGGATATTTCTCAAGAGATCAGCTTGAAAAGCACCGGCAGGTGCTTTTCAAGCTGATCTCTTGAGAAATCCTAGCTAATTTGGTTAAAATTGGATGCTACATTAAGCTGGAAATCGGATTTTTGTTTTTCGGGATTCGCACCCCATTTTGGCGAAAATTCCCATTTTCGTACTCATCCAAGACATTTGCCGGATATCGGTAAAATTGGTAAAATTGGACGCTGCAAATCACTTTTTGTTTCGGGGGGTTCGCACCCAATTTACAAAAGAGGTTGAGCGAAAAATCCCACCTTCGTACTCATCCAAGCCATTCGCCGGATACTTTCCTTTGCCAATTTTGGTTAAAATTGCGTTCCGCTGCAATTCACTTTTTTTTTGTTTCGGTCGAGATCGCACGCATATTACACTCAAAGTGGTCGAGCGAAAATTTCCATCTTCGTACTCAGCCAAGATATTTGCCGGATACTTCCTTATGCCAATTTTGGTTTTTAGTCAATTTTGGCCAACGTTTATGTTTCGGGGGGTTCGCACCCCATTAACACTCGAAGGGCTTGAACGAAAATTCCCATCTTCGTACCTAGACTAGACATTAACCGGATTTTGCTGTGTGCCAAGTTTGGTTAAAATTAGACGCCGCGTTCCGGTGCAAATCACTTTTTTGTTTCGGGGTGTTCGCACCTCATTTATAGTCGAAGGGGTTGAACGAAACTTCGAACTCATCCAAGACATTCGCTGCACACTACTTCCAGCCAAATTTGGTTAAAATTGGACGTTGCGTGCCGCTGTAAATAACGTTTTTCTTTCGGTGGGTTCGCACCCCATTTACAGTCGAAGGGTTGAACGAAAATGCCCATCTTTGAACTCATCCAAGACATTCGCTGCACACTACTTCCTGTCAAATTTGGTTAAAATTGGACGTTGCGTGCCGCTGCAAATAACGTTTTTCGTTCGGCGGGTTCGCACCCCATTCACAGTCGAAGAGGTTGAACGAAAATGCCCATCTTCGAACTTATCCAAGACATTCGCTGCGCACTACTTCCTGACAAATTTGGTTAAAATTGGACGGTGCGTTCCGCTGCAAATAACGGTTTTCTCTCGGGGGTTCGCACCCCATTTACAGTCGAAGGGGTTGAACGAAACTTCGAACTCATCCAAGACATTCGCTGCATACTACTTCCTGCCAAATTTGGTTAAAATTGGACGTTGCGTTCCGCTGCAAATAACGTTTTTCTTTCGGGGGTTCGCACCCCATTTACAGTCGAAGGGTTGAACGAAAATGCCCATCTTCGAACTCATCCAAGACATTCGCTGCACACTACTTCCTGCCAAAATTTGGTTAAAATTGGACGTTGCGTTCCGCTGCAAATAACGTTTTTCTTTCGGGGGGTTCGCACCCCATTTACAGTCGAAGGGTTGAACGAAAATGCCCATCTTCGAACTCATCCAAGACATTCGCTGCACACTACTTCCTGCCAAATTTGGTTAAAATTGGACGTTGCGTTCCGCTGCAAATAACGGTTTTCTTTCGGGGGTTCGCACCCCATTTACAGTCGAAGGGGTTGAACGAAAATGCCCATCTTCGAACTCATTCAAGACATTCGCTGCACACTACTTCCTGCCAAATTTGGTTAAAATTAGACGCTGCGTTCCGCTGCAAATAACGTTTTTCTTTCGGGGGGTTCGCTCCCATTTACAGGCGAAGGGGTTGAACAAAAATGCCCATCTTCGAACTCATCCAAGACATTCGCCGGAAACTACTTCTTGCCAAATTTGGTTAAGATTGGACGTTGCGTTCGGCTGCAATCGTGTACACAATGAAGCAGAAGCTACCAGTAAAGGGCTTGGAAGCTCGCCTAAACAAACACGATGATCCAAATTCAATTCTTCCCCATAGGTGCCATTGTCGCGAACGCCGCAAAACGCAACACATGACAGAAACGCGCATCCCCGCACGAAACAGTACTGCGGCAGGACGCAAAACGTCAGTGCGGGCCCAATTGCTCCTGAATTTCCAGTCCTCGGTATTTCACGAACACATCTGGCGTATCCTGAATCAACCATCATCCTGAATCACAGGGCCAACAGGGCAATCCATCTGCACGGATTCATCTTTACCGAACTGGTTAACAAACAAGTCCTGAGCGTCAATGGCAGGGC
>JASGXE010014315.1:0-11649 GCA_030068105.1 Sinentomon sp. SZTP_YWyxl | reverse complement strand
CCCACCTCATAGAATTCGTGTAACCATCAAAGAGTACAGACTATTTATGCCAACTGTTAAAATCGTGCTCGTGATTGGAAAATCGATTCATTTTAACTTTTCGGAGTCGAATACAAAGTTGTGCGATACAGCAACGATGCAAGCCTCTCTCTTTATGTTTTTAAGATGCAAATTGGTTATACATAGCTTACTCGTGACTAGATTAAATTGATATCTGATATCACTTAATAATTCTCGAATAATGCTGTCTGAAAAAAATAGAAAGTAAATATTGCGTGCAGTTTAGTATTGACTTATCTCCGTGCTGAAGTTCGACCACGGTCCCTTTAATTAGATGGTTGTGACACTCTCAGCAGAGTTTCATTAGGTACTCCAGTGGCCGCCAGTTGCGCTAGCAGCCGCAGTAGTGCGTCGAAATGCCAGAAATCAAAACAGACTCAAACGCAACGACGAGGTATTATAATTCTCATCCAGATAATTTAAATATCTGTCATGAAATATATTTGCAATAAGATTGTGATACCTACTAAATGATGAAAAAATGTCCACGCAGAAAAAACGGCTCAAGAAAGCTTGTCCAAGGCACCGAAATGAATCAACGTCAACCCGGTCATATATCCGCACGGACAAACATCCACACAGAAAAGACGCCACACGGAATTTTGTCCAAAGAACCAAGCACCGAACCACGGACAAACGTCCACACGGAAAAACATCAATGCGGAAAAAAGTATATGGACAAACGTCCACACGGACAAACGTCCACACAGAAAAACAGCCTCATTGACAAACGTCCACATGGACAAAAACATTTGCTCAAAGAACTGCATTGATATTGATGCTACTAAGCAATGCACCGAGCTGGTCAATAACGAATCGCGCTCTGCCCTTTGGAGAACCTTCGACTCGTTCCTCCAAAAATCGAGAATCATAGATGCAATGTGTCAAAAATGATAAGACTTAGAAACACTAAACCAACCTGCTCTTACGCACAAACACAACCCAAAAAGCGGTACAAATTAACCCACAACCAATAACCAAGCCAAACGCAATCATAATAAAAAACACTATAAAGGATACCCGATATCCAAATCATAAAAAATAAACAAAACACAATAACCAACCATGATAACCAAAACTCATTAACCAAAACTCGCAACCAAAACGCAACATCCAATATCCAAAACACGATTAACACAATAAATGATACACTATCCAGATATTACACGCATGTTACAAAACAAAATAACCAAAACACAAGCCAAAACACAATACCCAAAACTAAATAACCGAAACGCAATATCCAAAACATGATAACCAAAGCACAGCAACCATAACTTGATAACAGCGTAACAACCAAAAGACTGATGACTAAAACACAAATCCATGACACTATAGCCGAAAGGCAATAACCAAAACCCAATTACCAAACGCCATTTTAGCAAAACGCATTAACCTAAGCATAATAATGAATACCCAATACCGTAAACATAACCAAAATGCAACCAAAATACATCGCCTAAACCAAAGTAACCAAATCACAGTAATCGGAGTCTCAACCAACCCAAACTAATTATGCATCATTGTGGCAGGAAAGGAAGTGTATGTGTCGATGCAGCAGCTCAAAACTTCCCTTTAAATTCCAAGCGGTGATTCTATTTGGCTAGAGAAAGTTCTTGTTTGGGCACTAACCGTTGCAAATTCACATAATTCATACACCAGTTTTCTTCCAAATTGACAATACGCAAACGTACATCCTCGTTGAAGCTACCAACTTTTTCACAGCCTTTTCCTCCTCAACCTCTAGAATAACGCTATTAAAATTTCTAGAATAACGCTAATCTATCAATCCTAGCGATTTGTGGAACGGATTCGTTCACGTCCTCTTCGGCTATACTTGCAACGGTCATATCGAAGGTTATATTAGAGATCGCAAGTACTCTACTATGCAGCAGAGATTAGATTGGGCAGCCTCACAGAAGAGCGTAGCGTTCTGCGCGGTAATCGCACTCACATTAAGCCACACCGCTGACGTGCCCAAACTCCTCAGGAAAAGTAGTGGTGAGACAATTACGTTCCAAGAACACTGAGGCTTATGCGAATGTCAATGTAAATTCGTTTACTCGTAAAAGGAAATTCGCAGAATGTGTAAAATAAGCCTGCAAACTTCAAGACCTTTTCGTGTAACTTGACCAGAAACGATCACCAATTTCACCTACCCGCACTGATATACCTAAATTTGGGAGGAAAATGTTTGAGGAAATTACGGCTATCGATCACAGCGGTCCTTCAACCATTGAAGCGTCACAAGGCCTAACGAACCCACCTTACATAACCTAACCAACCTAATTAGCTACCAAAACTGGCCAAACTACATCACCAAAATCAATTTACTCTATTTAACCTTACATAACCTAACCTATTTTATTCGACGCGCTGTTTATGAAACAGCGAAGGGAAAAATATAACCTCCCTCACCAAACCCAACATAAGCTAGCTTAGCCTAACGTACCTCGCTAAACCTGCATTATATCGGTCTCAGCCGCACAAATCACATCGGTAAAATATGATCCACCGCTTCTTCAGAGATATCGGCTATCAAAATGTCCAGAAAAAAAATGTTTCCTACGCTCGGGCTCCGCAAGTCCCTGTATTTAATGGACAGAAATTCCTCTTGCGCCGTAATTCATCATTCTCGAATTTGGGTGTTTTAGGTGTCAAGCTGTGCTAATGTGTTTGTCATGAAAACAAGCACGCAAATTTGATCACGACCTTCAGCTAGGCCCAATTTTGGATCCCACCTTGGTTTTTCATAAGCATCATTTGGTCCTCGATTTTTTAGCCAGCAGCAATTGGCAAAATTATATCTACATTTTGTGCATGGTAAGCGCATTTATGATGTTTAGACATAAAAAAATACACCAGGCAAAGCTTAAACAGTGTCCAACAACCCCTCGAAAAAGATTGCCCCGGCATGGTTGGCATGCTTCTTGAAAAGATTGGATTTATCGAGAATTTCTGCTTCCATATAATTAGCATTCCATAGTCACCTGGAGCATTGAATATTAAAATCAAGGGAATATTGATGCGCCATTTTGTTGCGCCATGAAATCCCAAAAGCTGGAGGCGTCTTACTTTTAACAGTAAATTTGCAAGATCTGAAATTGTGTCGTTACGTTTGCCGTAACGTCGTTCGATTATTTCTTGACGATCTATTTCTTGCTGATCTCGAAAGTCTTTCTTGCGTTCACTCTCAACCGCTCTAAAGTTTTCAAACGTAAAACTGCTTTCCTTTGCTGGCACCAGACCTCCGTTGTTGTATATCGAGGTTCTAAATACATTTATTGCAATGTCATTTTTTCTTGAATATTCAACATTGTGTATGGTCAAACGCGCTTAACACCAAAGTTCCACCCAATATGATTCCAAACGTACAGCCGATTGCTCTTAACGGTCTAATGAAAGTATCTCTACAGAGTGTCCCGTAATTCAGTCACCGAAATTTCAGAATAGATTCCCAAGACCATACAAATCGAAATTAATCAGGGAAACAAGTTATCCGACCCCACATTACTGAGTTTAGCCCCCAAAAAAAACCCAAAATGGACCCTTTAGGATATTCATGGGTAAGATAAGATTTCAACGTAGAACTGTCCAATTGTCAGGACAGGTCTATGAATCGAGTACAATAAAATTGTTCAGTGACGAAGAACCGTCCGAGTTTCCAATTTCATGCAGTGCCCTCCAAAAAATCCAAAAAAGCCCAATTTGGGGTTCTTTTGGGGAAAGCGAGATATGGCGACTCCGGGTTGTCGCATAAAAGCCATTTTTCCCAGGCAGATTCCTAAAGATACACGGAACAAAAACTGTTCAGTGGAAAAATTCCTACAACCCTTCATTCAAGTAGACATTGAAACACCGCGAAAAAGCTTCTCGTTCTCAGGGGGTTACGAGTGCTAACATGATAACGCACAAACGCACATTATTACCATGGTACACTCTTAGCCCTCTAAGAACGAGAAACTTTTTAGCGGTTTTTGAGTAGCTACTGCGTGGAAAAGAACGATCGTAGGACTTTTTCCACCCAACATTTTTTGTTACGTATAACTTTGGGAATCTACTTTACAAAAATGGATTTCATGAGATGACCCTGAGTCCCTATATCTCAGTTTCCCCAAAACAACCCCAAATTGTGCTTTTTGGATTTTTTGGGGGGCACTGCGTGGAATTGGAGGCCCGGACGGTTTTTCGTCACAAAACATTTTTATTGTACTCCCTTCATAGAACCTGTCCTGAAAATATGACCGTTCTACGATGGAATCTTGCCTCCCCCATGAATACTCCAAAAGGGTCCATTTTGGGGGATTTGGGGGGCATCACCTTTATTAAAGTTCACCTTTATTAAAGTTTGGGAACTGCTACGACACAGTGTTGCGCAGACGGTAAACTGTGTGGGCGACGCCATTGCTGAATCACCGCTTGATGCATGCAAGCGAGAGAGAGAGGAGAAGAGTGCATTGCTGGGTTCCACAAAAGCGGCAATTAAAGAACCACTCGCAGGCAGCGGACGTATAGCGCAATGGTCAGCGCGATCGCTTCCCGTTCGAGGAGAGGTCCCCGGTTCGAGCCGCGGCAGGGGCGGAATTTAGCCCATCAACAGATTGCTCGGATGCGCAGATGTCCGCTTTGTTTTCTTCATCATGATTTCCTTTCTTTTGCGATGATTTAATTTTTCTATGTTTCGGGGAATTTCACTCTGTTTTTGGAGAGTTTTGTCTTTTTGTGTGCCAAGAGAAAGAAAGAGGATCATTGGATCCCAAATTGCTTTTTGGCCATGGATCCGAAAATTGTGAATTTGGCATGGTGTGAATCTTAAATTTAGTCTTGGAAAAAAAATCGTCTTGGCAAAAACATGCTACCGCAATTTTTTTAAAGAAAAGAGGAAAAGAAGAAACGAAATTTCTTTGCGAAAAAGAAAAAGAAAAGAAAAAAGAAAAGAAAAGAAGAAAAGAAAAAGAAAAGATTTTTTTTCTTTTCTTTTTTCGATTTTTTTTTTAAATAGTTTTTAAAAGAAATTTTTCACCGAATGGGAATTTCGTGGTTCCGTGAACTCAAGCGAAGATGCATCGTTTTTTTTTCGGCTCATCGGCCCATTTTCCCAAGGACGTTTCCGATCTGCAGTGCAAGCAAACTGTGCTGTTGTTCGCCAACCACGTTTCAAGGATGACAATCTCACGACTTCCCAAATTGGAACTGCTGGTCTTGCTCTGTTTTTGGAGAGTTTTTTTTCTTTGGGGAATTTCCAAAAAAAATTTAATTTTTTTCCGGTTTAAAAATCCGGAAAGAATACCGAGGGGGAATAATTTTTTTTTTCACCGAGGAGGAATCATAATTTCTTAATAATTCTTCCACCGAATGGGAATTTTGCGGTTCCGTGAACTCAACCGAAGATGCGGTTCTCGATGCGGGATCCAGTCCAGTTTGCCCAGTTTCCCAAGGAAGTTGCCGATGGGCAGTGCAAGAAAACTTGCTATTCGCCAACGACCTTGGTATCTCACGACTTCCCCAAATATATATTTGCTGTGTGATGCTCTGTTTTTGGAGAGTTTTTATCGTTTTGTGTGCCTTCATCATTGGATCGCAATTGCGCAATCTGCCCATTTCTGCGTTTTTCCCACAATTTTCGGTCAAATGCATTTGACCGGAAATTGTGAATTTTTGGCATTTGTGGTGAATGTTCTTTACGAATCTTTAAAAAGGTCTTGGCGAAAACGCCACCGCAAACCGGGGGGGGGATTTTTCCTTCCACTGAGTGGAGAAGCAAAAATGGAGTTGCTCAAGTGCAGTGCAAGCAAACTGCGCAGTCTTTCGCCCACCACGTTTCAAGTGTGCCATTTCACGACTTCCCCACACCGACAACACTGCTCTGCAGCTGCTGCCGTGAATTGAACTGGAAGGTTCCACAAAGAGTATTTTTGGACGCCAGAATATTTCCCCACCGACCAAATTGGTCAGTGGTGGATCCACACCATCGGATGGGCAACGGTCACTTTTTCCGTTTTTTTTTCAGTTCTTTTGCAGTGCATTTTTTGCGGTTCAAAAGATCTGCATCTGTGGATGTGGTCCAACAGGCAGGCCTAACTAGGGAGGAATCGAACCAGGATACCAAAGTGCGGAACCGTGTGCGCGGAATAAAGTCTAATTTTCGGCAAAAAGTGTGCCAGTGGCACGGCCGCATAATTTTTTTTCCAATCCACTTCCGCGGACAGCAGCATCGCAACAGCCAATCCCGTCGTTTGAATTTATGACGTCATCAATTTTGGCATTTTTGCATTGCCACCACTTTTCCCATTTGGCGTGTTTGCCACCGCTTCGCAACTCTTTCCAGGGTCGCAATAGGGTTAGGTTAGGTTAAGTCAGGTTAGGTTTGGTTAAGTTAGGTTTTGAAATGTGGATGTTGAAATTGGCTGGAATTCACAACAGCCAATCAGAGACGCGCATGCGGAAGTGGATTGGAAAAAAAATAACTTCTAATTTTCGGAAGGTGTAAAAATTCGGCTAAAAGTGTGCCAGACGAAAATCAACTTTGGGGATAGGTTAGGTTCAGGTTTGGTTAGAGTAGGAGGGTATGATTGGTTAGGGATGGGTTAGGTTAGGTCAGGTTAGGTTGGGTTAATTTCGGTTTTGGGTATCATTTCGGGCCTCACAACACGTTTTAGACCTTCCGAAAATTATGCGTTATTTCGGCAACCCGGCGGGACCGCGATCGGGGGATTCGTGTTTCACAGGCCAAATCCCACCAGGGCGAGCCAAAAGCAGCCAGGTATAGGGGCAACCGAACTGGTGGGGGCCGCCGCTCTGTTTCATGTTCCAAGAGAAACTCCGACTATTTGGGTGATGCCTCAGTCTCATGACATTGTCGAGGCACTGGAACATGGTGAGGAGGTCGTTGCCAGGCCTCTCTTGGCGACTCGATCGCAGGAATTCATTCGTGTCCCCACAATTTTGAAATTGAAATTCCGTTTTTCAGGTGACCAATTATATTTTCTGTGTTTGCAAAATCCTTCGTGAGCTGATTCTTTTCTGAAAAATGCGGAGTAAAAAAGCATAAGACTTGCACTGCACTTTAAGACGAATAAGCAGAAGACTTGCACTTTCGGGGGCATTCAATGATTCAAATGATTGAATAAAACGAAGTCAACCATGTTGTATCTCATGGAGCTCAGCTCAAGGAAAGGTCAAATTTGGATTTTAGCATGTCCCTACCTATCCTGTATTTTTCCGCTTTCAACGTCAGAGAAAGGAAAATTTCCCTGTGTCTTTTTTGAATTTGCCCAAATCTTGAAGATGTAATCATTTTTCGAGCAAAAGGTTGCGTTCTCTATGAAAGGGAGCATCTCATCCCACCCCCCATTTCCTTGAAGGACCATAAAAAGAGCAAACAGTCGCAAATGTGTTCGAAACTGTTTTACGAATATGTCCGAAAATTCGAACCTGAAACCATTCGAACTTCAATCCATTCGGACCAAACGCCGTTCGAATTTGAATCATCGAACCAAACATCCGTTCGGACGAAAGTACGTTTCACGTACCTATTTGGTAAGCCAACGGGTCAGATTACGTTGGGTTTGATTACAAAGTTTGGATGTTTTAAGATTGTTTTTTTAAGATCGAATTTATTCAAGCTCCAATGTTCTCAAGTTCGAATTTTCGGATAAAACGCCACTCGGATGTATTTACATTCGAACCGGGGGGCCGTTCACCGTTCCAAGGACGTTCCCCGTCTGTCAGTTAGGCTGTTGTGGGGTAGTGGATGGCACATTCGAGTTGCTTCGGGCAGTCCCAGTTTTTGGCACGAAGGCCCCATGTGTTTTGTCGTTTGTACTAATCGGGCCAGTGGGCCCGAAGGGCCCACTAGTAACTCAGTAACGGGGGTCGAATCACTTTTTTCACTTATTAAGTTCGATTTGTATGGTCCTGGAAACCTATTGTGAAATTTCTGTTATTGATTTACGGGACACCCTGTATAGCCAACTAAGAAAAGTTGATCGCAGGAGCTTTCAAACCACAAGCGAGGTCTCCTTATAATGTGCAAAAGCTTTTCAGTTTGTAGCTTTATGAATGACCCTTGATAGTTTCGTAGGATGCCTGTAAGAGCAGATGTTCACATGCACATATTGCCAACTATATAATCAATTTAAAAAGCTATGATTTCGTCGGAAAAGCAGAGAAAAAAAACTATGGGAAGGCCATAAATTTTGTATGGACGAGCCATATGTTTTACAGATAACTTCCTTTATCAAAAAACTTCAAAGTTTATCCCTGTATTTTTCGTGAATATTTGCAGTTGCCAAAATCTTTGCTTTTACTTCATACTTTCATCCGACTGGACGGCGAAGTCACTTAATCTCTAGTTTTTGTGATACGTATATTCTCGATGTTTACGAATTGGGCAGTGAGTTGCTTCACCTCACAGTTTTTCACAATTTTTTTTCTTGTAATCTAATTTCATATCCCCGTGAAGTGACTTCATATGCGTCTTTGATCATTACCACTTCGTCTCATGCTCATGGGTGCTTCTTAATAATGTCAAATTTACTTTCTTCATGGCAAGTTGCCACTTTTCCACTCCATGTATTTTGGAGATCTGCTTGATCATCAATCCAGTTTTACAGCTGGGGCATTTCTAACGTGTTTCTTTCTGATTGACTTACGGCTTTGCTGCCTATTATATTCCATCATTGGTATGGTTTATTGGTTTCGCTTTTTATTTTGTGGAAGATCTGGTTAAATCTGATAGCCTGCATCCAGTTGTGCTACTTCTAGGCAAACGCTGAAGCGCCCAGTAGGAGTTTTTATGCTTTCTCTTGTGGCCAATGCAAATCTAAAATCTTCTATCAATATCACACCGGAAAAAATATATACCGATTTTAACAACAATGCTTTTGGAGCTGCTAAAAGAAAAAAAACATAAATGCAAAAAGCACCACAAGGAAACAACCGGCTTCGAAGCAGGAACACCGAAATCAACACTCCAACAAGGAGTGACTTCAGCGTCCAGTTCAAGGGAACAATGACAAATGGAGGAATTCACATTTCAAAGGAATTCACATTTCAAAATTCCATATCTGGTAACTGGTGCGTAGCTGACCGCTTTGTTACTGAAAAGTCAGTTTTTAATAGAGTTTGTACACGAGAAACTCTAGCAACTCTAGCAAAATGAGTGTGAGCTCAGCGTGGATGAATTGCCTTCCGGGGATGATCCTCGAAGGAGCGGATCATGAGCTTTAAGGACCCTCGAATAGGGTGATTCGAGCAGATTTTGTCACTGTAAAAGTGTAACTCACGGTGTAATGAACATATGACATCATCGAGCATTTCTGAATTCATAGAACGCAGCATATCTACGGATCCTGGGAAGCCGAACGTGTGAAATTTTGTAAACAGCTACTGCCGCTATTGCAGCTATTGCAAGTTGATTGTAGCTGATCATTTTTGTTAAATTCACGGTCAATTTACATAGTGATGATGGGGCTTACCCTTCCTTTCTTGTGAAATTAGTTCTGGATTCCCGTATTCGCCTTCAGAATCTGCCAATTTATTGACGCCATAGAATCGGGATAAAAAGAGAAACTATGTTTACTTGCACAGACGGCCATTTTTCTCTGACGAACCCGTTATTTTAAGGTGTCGATCTGGTTGTTTGAACAGCGTTACTAATCACTTCATTTTTAGAAGACAGTGTGGCCCGAATGTTACTCATTTTGCGCAGTTATGGCTTCTTTTCCCACCCTAATCGCTGCTTATCTTGTAGAAACGATTTGCATGGCCAATAACAAAGAATTGGTAATTGATAATTGGTAACCGCCATATGCTCTCAAAGCAATCTTCGAACTTCTGTTCGACAGAATTTTTCCATCTCTAACTGAAAAAATAATTGCGGGCGATAAGGATACGATGTCGGTGCTCTAGCTTTCCTGCTCATTGTTGAACTTATTATTATTATTATTATTATTATTATTATTATTATATTATTATTATTATTATTATTATTATTATTATTATTATTATTATTTATTATTATGGAATCATCAACATCAAGATAATCTCGGGTTTCCCCGGTTACACCCACCGCACGGGCCGAAGCCAAGTAACGGCAAGGTTTTGCACTGTGGCGATCGGCCGTGCACTTCCACCGCATTAAAGCAGCATGTGAAGCTGAGAACGGTGTTTCATGAAGTGCATGGCTTCTCACCGTGCACCATTCCAGAAGCCATCAAATCCAATGACGGTTAAGTTGGGCACGTCTCGCGGACTTGATGGATCCCAGAATGGCAAAGGGTTTGGTTGGGTTGCGTGGGACCTTCAGGACAGCGAGGGACCACGTACTGCTGCAACACCAGCAGCCGGAAGCAGGCTATAGTGGGCCACACCAAAGGATGCAGCAACACGTCCAAACAAGCCCCCGACAACCAGACATCACAGCACATACGCCGACAGGGAAAAGTAGGTATTTTAGGAAAGGAACACAGAGTTTAGAACAGGAGAAAAGGCGAGACAGTGTACCTCAGACCAAACAAGCTGTAGTGGGCCCTGCCAAAGGGCAGCGCAACACGTCCAATCAAGCCAGTCGCAAAGCAGCAAGTCTCAAGTGTATGAAAATAGAGATTTAGGAGAGGAAAATAGATTTCTAGGACAGAGATAGCAAGAAAACAAAGTGAAGGTCAAGATCGCACCCGTAGAGGAAGATGGAGCTGACCGTCCTAAGGCGCCCCGGCATCATGCGGGTACTTCAAGCATAGACACCAGGGCCAGGCGCCGTTATTTTATTATTATTATTATTATTATTATTATTATTAAAAAAAAAAAAAAAAAAAAGGGAAAATTAAAATTAATTTTAAAAAAAAATTAAATTAAAAAATTAAAAAAGGGAAAAAAAAAAAAAAAAAAAAAAAAAAATTATTATTATTATTATTATTATTATTATTATTATTATTATTATTATTATTTTATTTTATATTATTATTATTATTATATTATTTTTATTATTATTATTTTATTTAATTATTATTTATTATTAATTTTTTTTATTCTTATTTTATTATTTTTTATTATTATTTTATTATTATTTTATTATTATTATTATTATTATTATTATTATTATTATTATTATTATTATTATTGACGAGCGAAGCGAGTCTACAACGGACAGCAAACCACAATTTGTGTGCAACGATAACTCAAAAAGTTGTTAACCGATCGCACCCAATTTTTGTGGAGGTGAAGATTTCTATGTGGTGCGTTGCTGTATAGTTTTTGGCAAAATCGGTGAAAAAATGACCAAAATGGAAACAAAAACAAAATTGCTCTTTCCCCTGCCCACCTCAACAAAACCGCAAGCGCAACAAAACAGACCTGCAGGCCAGAAAAACCCGAACCTCACTCACCGCCTACTCACCGCACCGCCCTGCACGATTTGCATCCCAACGCAGACATGAAGGAGACAAGCCAAGGGCGAGCACGGCGTCAAGCAGGCGTGGCCTCCGGCACAGGACGGCAACAGACGGCCCATTTGCTTTTGTTTCAGTCAATGAATGCAGGAATCAATGATCAATCAGTCAACAACACCACACAAAAAAGAAAGAAACC
>JASGXE010014314.1:0-13144 GCA_030068105.1 Sinentomon sp. SZTP_YWyxl | reverse complement strand
CATCTACATGATAAGGACATGAGTTAACAGGCTCGAGTTGTAAAAATTAGACGAAAAACAATGTGCCTCTGTATCGTTCTCGTCATTGCTGAATGTGCTTGTAAATTTTCGCATAACTGTGCAGCAGCGACAAAGAAATATCTTCGTGATACCCGCCTAAATAACCTCCAAAGCAATTTTATGGCTTTTTCCTGCTTTTGAACTGCAGCCAAAGTTGCGAATACTTCATATGCACCATCTGCTCTAGTCTTGTTTGTGATTTGAGTTATGGCCTGACATCCGCATATTCTGTTGGCATCAGACCCGCAACTAACCGAAGCAGATGTGATGCAGCAGTTGTGCTGTATGGCCCTGGAATTCATGTAGGCTGCAAAGTTGTTTGCGCAAATCTATTTCATAAAAGCTACCATAACCAGTTCCCTCTCAGTTTTCAACTCCTGCACACGATATTGACTCCACGTACGTCTAATAACGGCAAGTTTTGGCGGATAAGTGGTAAGAGTATTGCCAAGCATAGAAAATTCCTGCTCATAAGCATCTTCTTCTTCTTCTTCTTTGGGTCTTATGGACAGATAGCCTGAGGCTGGTGGTCCGACCGTTTCTGTTTTGTTGTGTCGTCAGCCATGGTCCCGGCGAGGTACTGGCAAATGTCACCTGAGAGTAGCTGCTCCAGCACCCACCGCTCCAGGCACCCAATCAAGGGTCCCGGCGAAGTACCGGCATACTCCCGAGGGCAATTGCAACAGCACCCACCGCTCCAGGTCCCAAGACCTCAGACACAACTGCCGATACTACCGGTATTATGGCACAGCCAACCCGCAGGAAACCGACGTCGACTATCGGCGGGTGATACCAAGTGGCTTCTGTGTTCATGTAACCTGCCAGGCATCTGTCTTGGACCTGGAGCTAGGTGTTCTTTAACGTGCGCAGTGTGATGCTACACACGGGACCTCCTTCTTAAAGTCCTATCCGAAGGACTAACAGACTGGCCACTTAAGTCTGTCTTTCCGACCGAATTCACCATACCTCGCCGAAGGAGGATGCACACACAAGTGCCATGGCAAATTTCATTTACCGTGCCTCGCCGAGGGAGGATGCACACACAAGTGCCACGGCAAATCTCGTGTCAGCTGGGATTCGAACCCGCAATCTTCAGATTACGAGTCCGACGCGCTAACCACTGCGCCACGAGGGTTCTTCTATTTCCTGGACTGATAGAATCTGTGCTTTTAATTTTTCTAGCTTGGAGAGAGGTACAATTAGATAGAACCTGACAAGCAGAAAGTTTCATTGTCGCGAAACTTGAACACGCCCCTGAATGAATTGCACCATGGGGAGGAACTTTGCGATTATCGTGGTGCTTATAGTTACGCGAATTATCAGTCCCTCCGTTCCTTTGCGGTGCTTTTTCATGATCATATAATCTTAACTCATTCTCTATTCATCTTTCTGAATTTTGCGCGCAACGTGGACCACACGAAGAAAAGCAGAAACAGCTGGAAGGAGAAGAAAAAGCTAGGAAGATCAGATTTAATATTTTTAATTACCTTTTTCAACTTCCCAGATTCTACACCTGTTAGATTCATGGGGATCCATAAATTCGCTATCGTGAGTGGGCTTCGGATGATGTCGCCATGGAGATGGCGTTTGGTCCCCTAATAATGCAACACAGTAGCCCCACATATGTAATGGCACATGCTGGTCATCTAACCTTCCCCAAATACTGTTCAAAATTTAAGCACCGACACAATATCCGACAAAAACGGATGCGAAAGGAAACGATTCCTACCAAAATAATAGCAGACCAATGTGAAGTTCCGAAAACTTATAATGTCCAGCAATACGAGTATGATTCTATAACCAAAATGAACTTAAGGTTCAAAATTATCCCCGACCAAAATGAGTGGCCCAAGTGTCAGCTGCACCAACCCATTGTTGAGTTATGCACTTTCCTGAAACGAAATCCTTATCGCGGAAATGAGGGAACGTTGACGTAGGGTTGCAAAGTTCTGTAATGTACGTATCCGTACCATGCCTTTGGCTTTTTTATTCATCTGATTTTTGCTTCGGGAATTTTCTTTGATTCAGCTATGCATTTGTCTACCAATATTTCGAACTCTGGTTCGAAAGATAGCCGCATAAGTGGGTGCATTAAGTAAAACGCGAAACAAAAGTTAAGAAAAACAGTTGGGCACTGCATTCAGATAAATGAGCAACCCAGCACGTGCCTCACACAGTGTCGGGTTTCGCATAAATTAACAAATGGCAACTCGATTTTTTTTTACTTAAAAAGTGTCAGTCCCATGCTACGGCAAGAAATTCTAAGTCCCCGGACATTCAAACATAATCATCACATTCAAATGCACTCAAACCTCAAACACAATAACATCCATTCAAACACCGACACTTTTCATCTGCACTGAATTGCAACAGAATGAAATAAAAATTATCCTGCAGATAAGGGAATCAACTATCGCTGGGCTCAGGTCAAAATGTGCGATTCAGCATTTTTTCATTAAACTCAATTATGGCTCAGAAAACATATCAACGAGACAAAAGACAAAAAAATAAATAGCCTAAACTAAGGAACCAAATGCAAATCCACATTCCCTGACGTTTTTAGGGAGCTTGTCTCATAAAACCGCGAAATAATTCATAATGGATTCGAAGAAGGGAACGCGAAAGTGGCTCAGATGACCAAATAACATGCATCAACGCTGCTCTAAAAACGTTGAGTGGTGTGAGATGACGAAATGCTATTTTCCAGATTTTCCGGCTTCTCAAAATTTCAGAAAGAACTAAAAAACATCTCTTTTTGCAATTTCTAATTTTTTATCTTGTGTTCTGGCGGACCGCAAACCCTAAAAATCCAAAAACTATTCAAAATCCACTTTAGCGCGCAGGTTACAACAACTTATCCATAGCACGTGCCTTGCCCAGGTTCGGCGGAACCCGATGATATTTACTTCAGTATGACCCCTGAGAATCGGTACCGTGGTATTCCAGCAACGTCACAAAATGATACAATGATACACCTTCGAAATGGGCTTTTATCTTTTTGAATATACAGCGTGATTCAGAAATAGTGGACAAAACTTCGCCCACGTAATCCTCAGTTAATTCTGAATGAAAACGTCTCAATGAACCAATGTCCGCAAATGCACCGTTTGGCCGTTAAATGGGATATCTTTAGTTGTCATCTAGCGTACTTGCACTTTTCAAAATACACTTACGGCCGATCTGAGCATCTTAAATGTGTCAAACTTGACAGCTGTGATCCTTGTTATCAAGCGTATTGCATCACGTTCCAAGATTTACTATAAAGCATCTCGAAAACGAACGGTGGTGCTGTCCAATTGCAAGAATTTTCAGATGACTGACCTGTGTTGCCGATCAAGTTACAATTTCCGCCATCGTAAGCATGTCAGATCTTTCGTCGCTGTTCTATGACGCAATGAGAAGAAAAAGGCCAATTAAGCGAGCCACTCTTCCAAAACCTGTCCTGGAGAGGTCCAAAACCTGTCCACCTTGCGAAGGGTGTCAGCTTGCACTTGGACATTCATTGTGTTGACTTTGATAATTGGAGTTCCAAACAATGTGGTACGTGCTCTGACGACTAAAGCATCCAGTTTAAGGGCAGTTTTTGGTAGCATGGCTCGTTTAATTGGCCATTTTCCTCTCACTGTGCCATCAGTACAGCGACAAAAAAAGATCTGATATACTTACGATGCTGGAAATTGAAACCTGACCCGAAACACAGGTCAGTCATCTGAAAATACTTGCAATTAGACAGCACCGCCGTTCATTTTCGGGATAATATTTGGTAAAACTTGGAACAGAAGATACGCTTGATAACAAGGATCCCAGCTGTCAAGTTTGACTCATTTAGGTCGCTCAGATCGTGCGCAAGCGCGTATGGAAAATTGCACGTACGCTAGATGACAACTAAAGAAATCCCTTCTAACGGCCAAACCGTGCATTTGCGGACAATGGTTCATTGAGATTTTTTTGTTCAGAATTAACATATAGGAATACGTGGGCGAAGTTTTGTCCACATTTCTGAATCACCCTGTTCGTAAATAGTGAGTTTACGTTACTTGGAAAATCTATTCTTATATGCGCCACTAACCTTGGATTCAGTTGCTCTCAATGCAGCAGGCCGTTTTCTTGCGGGATAGAAGGATTGCATAACATTTAAAGGTGCGACGTTTGGTCAGGCCTAAATTACTTGGTACTGTATGTGCGAGTAAATGGATTGGACTAAGCCAAAAGGGAACATTCTCTGGTTACGGAGAAATAGCGCGGAGATTTTTATTAAAGTACGGAATGTAATTTGAGTACAGAAAATCATGCCACCCATCACACAGGCGCAGTACATCTTCATTGGGAATTGACGTATTCGCAGCAGCAAGAACGAATGAGTTGATTCTTGCGTTATTTCCTTAACCAGAAAAGGGACCTCACGTGGACCTAAATGTGCTTAATTTGGAAACTATAAGCAAGTGTAACATCTGTTATATTCTTCGCGAAGTAACAAAATGTGAAGTAGTTGTGTGACTAACTTTCAATCAATTTTTCCAGTCGCGATTGATCTTTCGTATCAATGGATTTCCTTTCAAGGAATGGAGTTTATTCGCTTTCGATTATGACAGCGTTTACAATTCTGTTTGCAGTGGTGAGTATCAAAATATATTTGTGCCACTAGATAAGACGTGGCTTGGCGATGGCGAGCAATACTGAAGAATTATTCTTAATGAGTGATTTTAATTATCAGGCTTTGATTATTGCAAAGAAATGTCTTGTTTTAAATCTGTTGAACAACAACAAATTTGTCAGTTTGCATGGCAAATGATCTTGTAACAATGGCGTTCTTTAAAAGAATTGTTTCTTTAGCTAAGACAATAACCGCTGCATAGAGAAGATCTGATACTGGAACACCGCCCTCCGTCGTCTTTAACACCTGTATGGTATTGCTCCAGCGGCTGTGATAACCAAGAAATCAAATATCAGGACCGTTTTCATGATTCAAAAAGTACTCTGGGCATTGCGCTGATGTTTAGCGATGAGAATTAGGGGAAGAGGCATGAAACGCAATTATGCACAACCACCCCTTTTCTTTTTCTGTGCCGCAACGGTGCTTTTTAAATTGAAATCTCACGGAATAGAAAGCAAAGTTTTGATCGTCATTCACATTAGACGTCTGATAATGTGAAACTCCCTTCGAATCGGAACCCATTCCAGCAGCACATGCAAAACAATTGAAAAAGCAACAAAAAGGGGGCTGTAAAAGTAGTAACAGTTGTCTAGGTCCGTTTTCTCTTCCGTTTGAACATTTTGGAAACCTGTTATTTTTTCAGGGAAGTGGAGAACGTGAGACGGTAAGAATTGTCGAGGCTGGTGGGCCTGCAAAATGTCACTCACCACTGAACACTTCCGCGTGGATGACCTTTCTCTGAGTCACGCTGATCAAATTTCAGCAAAAACAGTCGTATTCTTGCAACAACCGTTTTGCTAACTGGACCGTAGCATCTTGCCTCTGCTGTAAACAACCTGTAACCAAATTTACAATATCAAATTTCATTTAACATATCAGTCCCCCAGTGGTTTTCTGCAACCTGCGCCCAGCATGCGGCTGGGACAAATTGGTGGACAAAGCAGCGCCGGACGCTGTAAAAACCAGTGATAGCGATAGAACCAAACCCGTTTTAATATTCAAAACGTTGGTGCAGACGACGCTCAATATGCGTTTGAATCAAATGAATTTGCAAAAGCTGATGGTTCAAATTACGCCAGTGTGCTTGAACTTGAAGTGGTTGACCGATCTATCGTAACATTTTCTAAAAATAAACCAGAAAGGGTGACAACGTCAATCGTTCTAGCCGTACCCTTAATTCTATTAGCCTCTATAAACAATTCTCATTGCCGTGTTGTTCTTCAGTTCGCCGAAAACACTTGTTGTGAGGCGCTCTGATCAACCGCAATAAAGGAAGGAGTTGTGATTCAGAAGGGATCTCAGGGGAATCGAAGTTGGGTGAAAACCTAATCAATTTTATTGTTGGTTCTCAATTGATATGACTGAAAAGCGGTACTTGTTGATACTCCGGTGTCATCCGATGGATAATACACGTCCTACCGGACTACTTGACATGTGAAATACGTCCAACCAGTAAATCACCGAAACGTGCAGCAGAAAAGCGACTTCCAAATGACGAAAAAGTGGTTGAACTTGGCAAGGACATGTCTTTACCAACTGATGCGAAGTACACCGTCTTCGCACTCATGTTTTTTCGCTTTTCCAAAATTGGCGGGCCATAATCATGTAGCATTTTCTTATTTTCTCTTCGCTTATATCACCCTGAAATGTATTCAGAGGACACTGCAAGAATCATCCTTTTTCTCTTCCCAAACCAAGTGTGCATGGATTAAATTCCCAGTTTTTGGTGGATATCGACCATATGTCAGATGATGCGGCAGACTAACACTTAAGTTTTCCTTATAAAATACGAGTGCAGTGTGCGCGTTTCGCAACACGTGATCAAAGACATGGTTGGTCAAACTGAACGGTACCATGCACACACGAAGCGGAAAGGTCGCCGCAGGGTTCACTTTTTTTATCAGCTCACCAGTCTCCGCGTTTTCAAAATCAGCTGATGAGACGTCACAGCTTAGTCGTTGCATTGCTTGAGTCGCTTCAGAAACTGAGAAAAACAGAGGAAAGACAGCATGAGCTAACGGCGGGTCTCGATGCGCTGCCCGGACAAAAAAAGAAAAATTTCTTTAAATTATTCTTTGGATGTCGATGGAACGTTTTTGTCGGAAAGCTGAGAAATTGGACATTTCAGTGTCTATAATTATGCCAACTTTCATGTATGAAATCATGAAATTGTTGAGGACAGAAAGTGTTCATGTTGCGATACAATAAATATTTTGAATCCGCTTTCGTGTTTTCATTAATCGCACGATTTTACACCATTGGATATTCTGTAGAAGACATTCAGAAGGCTACGGAAAAGCTCTCTGTCTTTTAGCAAAGGAAGTAAGAGAACTTGATTTCGAAGAAGAGGGAAGTTGTCTTCTTCCAGCTATGACTTTGTGGATGATTTACTGGAAGAGAAAGCAGATATGTAAAAATGTCTAAATTGTCTTTAAAACCTTTTAGTCGTCTCCAGATTTTTCTAACTGAGCTCGTCTATGATGCCATATGGCATCACCAATTTTCGTTTCTGTACTACTGCAGCCTTATATTCAATTTTTGAAGTGTTTGAACAACTGCTTTGAAGGCATCTTTACTTCCGTTGACAGGTAAAATGCAAAGACCTGACAAAGTCTTCATTCCAAGAATCGAATATGTAAAGTTCCTCCAAATCAAGATTGAAATTTTACAAATTTTAAATTGCATCAAATTTCCTCTTATTCGGGGGATAATTCAGGCGGGGTGCAGGGCCAATCTGATGTCATGTGAGCTTTCCCACATGACATTAGGTTGGTCGTGCACCCCGACTGAATTTCCCCCGAATAAGAGGAAACTTGATGCATTTTCAAATTTGTAAAATTTCAATCTTGGTTTGGCGGAGCTATACAACCGAAATCTGAAAAAATTATAATCGGCGGTCTCCTTTGTCGGCATGTCAAAGCGAAGCCGACCTGTCAGTTAAGGCGCGCATTGCCGGCTATCATTCTTTACACTTCAATCAACGACTTCCCAGAAATCCGATTGAAAATGTGATCACATGCGGTCTGGCGGTGTCGTCAAAGGATTGAAAAAAAGATTTCGAGATGAACGCATATTCATGTATTGACATGTATTGTTTCTTTTGTCGGCATGCCCTCTGTTTTAGACTCTCAACTTTCGTAGTATTTTGTCATGGTCCCTGTATCTCGGGTAGGGATTTCTAAAGTGCCATTTTTGACAAACCAGCTAGAGATATCAAAGAGAAGAGATTTCTTCGATATCTCCAGCTGCCCGGCAGGACTTGGAGTGGCATGCCCCCGCAGGCGAAATTTGACCCCTGACACTTTTTTCCCGCGATAAATATCGACCCGTTAAGATGCCAAATGGCATTATAGACAGGACCAACCATTTAGGAGCAACAGGTGAAAGAAAAGCAGCAAAATCAACACCATTGAAGCTCGCTGTTCGCAGGTCAATTTGACAGGGTTACAGTTGACACCCAGCAGTACAATTTGGCAGCATTTTAGACGAGATGTCAAAGTGGGGTTTTAGTCCAAAAAACACTATCGTTTTAATAGTATACCTATAGTGAGACAACTTCTGGGTTGTAATTTGTGGTGCCATATGGCATCATAGACGAGATAAAGGTTTTCCTGCCTTTCAATCGCAAATTACCTTTAAAGTTCTGAAGTTATTATTTTGTGTGTGGCTAAGCGACCACTCGACAATCATGTCACTGAACAAAAGGCGTGAATTTGATTAATTGTCCATAGCACAACTCTGGGTCTTTGAAAAACCTTATCGCCATGCGAAATGTTTCACTTGAACTTTAAGGGCCCCGACATTTAGTTCACCGCTATGAACAGAACAATTCGTCTCCATTGGAACACTTCGTCTCCATTGTCATGTCATGGAACACTTCATCACCATTGGAACTTCGTCTCCATTGGAACAATTCATCTCCATTGAACTTCGTCACCATTGGAACACTTCGTCTCCATCGAAGCTTCGTCTCCATTGTAACTTCGTCTCCATTGGAACACTTCGTCTCCACCAGTCATAAAACGTAAAATTTCGAACCTTTTAACACCTGAAGAAAATAAGCAATTTTTAATATTGATAATAGTAAATGCCATACACTCGTAATTGCATCTTACCGAACCTGTCATACCAATAAACCTTTGGGACAGAAAACAGCAAAGTTCATCATATACCTGGGGAAGGGAAGGAAGGGAGGGCAAGGAAGAGAAGGACACGCGACCGTCGGCTGCATTTTACGACAGGTGGAAAGGTAGCATCTTAAATTTATCAAGTGTGCCGTTTCCGTTTTCTCTTTTTGTTGTGCCTGCTAGATGTGCAATGTTCATCGGAGATTGCTGCTGGAGCAGGATTTCCCTCCAGAAGTAGTGGCGAAAACATCTGGATGTAGAACGGGTAAAAAAATCGTGAACCTACATGAACGAACCTACATTAACATCATTAACATACGCTACATTAAATTTCTCATCACACCTGGCTTTACCAGATATTCATATATTGAGATGTGGCAGGAAAGCCTGTCAATTGATAATAACACGCAGAATAGACACGACCCCACATCACGTTTTTCAAACATTCTTATCAATAATTGACATGCATGGCACACAATCTCTCAGACTATCATATTTTCGTGTTTCCATTGGAATGAACACAAAACTCCTAGCTCCTAAAACTCCTAAAACTCCTAAAACACAAAACTTCTAAAATCCCTAAAACTCCTAGACACAAAACTCCAACTGGCGAAACGTTGTCGAAAACGACTCAATTTATGTTCATGAGTACCAACATATTTCAATTTCAAAACAATCCTCATTTGCGCGAATGAGGATGCGCTTTGAAAGTAGGAAGTAGTCGGAAAAAATATTATCATCCATGATCAAATTCTCAAGCACAACGTACAGGCGAATCGAGTATCAAGTTAAAAAAAAAGTTCCGTTTCCGTTTTCTCTTTTTGTTGTGCCTGCTAGATGTGCAATGTTCATCGGAGATTGCTGCTGGAGCAGGATTTCCCTCCAGAAGTAGTGGCGAAAAAATCTGGATGTAGAACGGGTAAAAAAATCGTGAACCTACATGAACAACAACCTACATTAAATCATTAACATACGCTACATTAAATTTCTCATCACACTGGCTTTACCAGATATTCATATATTGAGATGTGGCAGGAAAGCCTGTCAATTGATAATAACACGCAGAATAGACACGACCCCACATCACGTTTTTCAAACATTCTTATCAATAATTGACATGCATGGCACACAATCTCTCAGACTATCATATTTTCGTGTTTCCATTGGAATGAACACAAAACTCCTAGCTCCTAAAACTCCTAAAACTCCTAAAACACAAAACTTCTAAAATCCCTAAAAGTCCTAGAACACAAAACTCCAACTGTGCGAAACGTTGTCGAAAACGACTTAATTTATGTTCATGAGTACCAACATATTTCAAATTTCAAAACAATCCTCATTTGCGCGAAATGAGGATGCGCTTTGAAAGTAGGAAGTAGTCGGAATAAAATATTATCATCCATGATCAAATTTCTCAACGCACAACGGTACAGGCGAATACGAGTATCAAAGTTTAAAAAAAAAGTTCGTGGCCTGTATCTCCTAATCCTTACACCAGTGGTTAACTGAATCTCTTGAAGGCAGCGTGGATATAGGAGGTTCAGGCAAATCCAACGTCGTCTATTTCCCATTTTGGTCATGTCGTTCGATATTCCATACAGCCTGCATTGCGTGCATAAATGCCTGAAATCACGTAAAATCTTATAAGTGGTCCATTGCGGACACCTAAAATAATGCAAGTTATTTCCAATACAGTTTGTTTTGATTTATAGCTCTCGCAACTTTTGCTTTCTTTCGAAATCATTCTCTGGTTTAGAAAGGCGATATCTACCAGTCATGTTCCTCAGTGTTTGTTTAACCGTAAATTACCCTTATTATATTGCGCAAGAGTGCGTCTTTTTTCGAACAGTACCAAGAATCCTTTTCTCTTTTTGCAGCATACGTGGGAAATATAGGGGTAAGCCGAGTTGTTGTGAGAATATATCACCTGCCTCGAATTACTCGCATTAATATTATCATTTTTCTAATTTATGAGTCGAATTGTTGACGTGCTCTTGGTAGCAGACCAAACACTATTCAGAATCTCAGTGTATTTCATGTGTGGCCTAGTTTGGAAAATGTAGATGAACAAGGCTTCTGAAGCACCAAGTCTGCAGATGTAAATGTTAAAAGGTCAGGTTACAAAACACCTTCCGAAAGTGAATCGTTCAGTCAGTGATTTGGGTCTCCCGAGGTCAAACACAATGGAGAAACAAATCCGTGAAGTCTGTGCTCGCTCTTACAATTTGCAACGGTGTTGAGAAACAGAAGGTACGTGATATTCTCTGAGTGAGAATGTGTATTTTCATGCAATTTACTGGCGCTTTGCTCTTATTAAACGTGAAATGTTTATAAACAAAGCATTACTGTTAGCGACAACTTAGAGCATTTCGCTTGGAAACAATCAGGCCAAGTTCAAATATATTTTTTTCCTCTAAATTTGTTTTACGGATGAGCATTTTATTCTTAAAATATTCTAGATAGGATGCTATCTGACGTTCTCAAGCTTTGATTATTTAACCGTGAAATATTTAAATACGACTAGACTTTTATACTATTCAACGTAAATTTTACTTTGATAAAAGTATTAAACATTATGCTCAAATTTCATTACTGGCAGGAACTTACGAATATTTATCTTTTTGAATGAACAACTAGCGACAGAAACACGTTTTCACTGTGTGAAGATGAATCCGGGGTAACTGTATATGAAAATGGTTAAATAACTTTTCGCAAAAGATCCCTGTCTTGGTTGGTAAAAGTTAAGGCAAACGCTCATTTAAGGAGAGCAAATTTATGTTAAAGTTCAGAGCCAACGAACCATTAGACCGCTCACCTGGCAAAGAGAAATGTGAGTTTTTGGGGTTAGATTTTTGGAAAGTAAAGATTAATCCTTATCCTTATGTAAAACTTCCCTTGTGAAAGCACAGCACACTTGTCTGGTCTATTATTTTATTACATTCAATACTGCCTCAAATGGAATGGAGGCAGGACAACAGTCAACATTAAAATGGTCAATATGGTAAGGAAAAGGCAATGTGTATCAAATGAAGGAAAAAAAAACATCTACGGATTGTTTTGTGGTGTGACTGCCTGTGAAGCTAGGGCACGAGAAATAAGCGTTTAATGGTTTAAACTTGACACTTGCTCTCAGCCATTTCTTAAACAAAAAAATTCGTAAATCACTAAAGTATGCGTACAACAGCCGCCATTGCGGTACTGCCACACATTACTGCCTTATTTGGCTGTTGTCTCAAGGGCTCTTTTTGTGTCTGACGAATTATGAAAGGTTAAAGTCGTCCATGCTGTCATCTAGCTCACGGAAATTGTGCAACTGTACCCGAAGTTAAGATATTGGGAACTTTCGTATTTGGCTGACCCCACTCCATGTGTAGAAGTAATGTTTTTATTTAGACGAACAATAACGAGACCTTTAATACTTCGACAGACTTGTGCGATTGAGATAGCTTTAGCCAAATTGGAAGATGCAATCAAGTGAGCGTTGATGTCACAACCCTTGTCAGCAATATAGCTTGCAGTCAAATCCCATGTTTGGCACGTTCAGAAAAATACATCAACAGCCGATCATGTTGAAGGAAGTAGCAGTAATTGTTGGTGATTTCACCCTGGTCGACATCGTGGTTCAGACGTTGAGAAGATTCTGGAAGGCAGTATGTTAATGGTGTGGGATTTTGAGATTCTTGTGAAGCAGATGAAGGGCAAAGTTTCCACCAAAATGAAAATTTTAATTTTATTCGAGGAAGGAAAGTAATCACCAATTTTTGACTCGTACATGACAGTATCAAATGCCTCAATTGGATTTGCTTGAGACGAGTGATAATTTATTGTGGTTGACAACACGTCCAACATTGTCAAATCACTTTGCTAAATTTTAATCACAACGAGCCTTATCTGGTCTAATCACTTCAAGGAAGGTATGTTCTCAAATTGGCTATGATGATGATTGACTATGATATCTATACATCGTGTATTTGTTCTGCCAGTTCATAAATACTGCCAGCACAGGAGCATAAATTTGTACTGACAGAGAGATTTTTTGTCCTCTTTTAAACCATGGAAGTAATAAAGAAACCTGGAAGCAACAAAGCCCAGCGAAAATGGTTCCAGGTTGTGTTTCACTTTTCATCCGCAAATGCGACACCACGTTGGCAAGAGCGACGGCGGAGCCGCCTGAAATGCGCGACAGTCAGCGGTGCGACGCCCACAGAAATGGAATTTTCTCTGCAACCTGGTGACGGATTTTGATGAAACTTTCTGTGGTACAAAGCTGAAAAATGAGCGAATTCAGATATGTATGATGATC
>JASGXE010014313.1:0-14048 GCA_030068105.1 Sinentomon sp. SZTP_YWyxl | reverse complement strand
TTTGTGTTCTGGATCTTTGGTGATGCAGCTTTTTTTCACGGAAGAAACCTTTGTGCGTTAATGTCTGCCACCAAGCACTTGCTTTTTTCACTTGTTCTACTGACGTCAGCTACCAGCAAGGCCAATGAGAGCATCTACTGGCACACACGGTACCAAAGCTCAACTGCGCGTCCTTATCAGCGGCGGTATCTGCCTTCACCTCGCAAACAGAGTTAACGATGTGATTACAGTGTTTACGAGCATCGAATGAGCTTTGCCAACTGTAGTGGCCAAATTTGGAACACCTGTATGATAAAACAGCATCTTTTCATTTTACTATGGCCAAGGCATTTTGGGCTACTCTGGATAACTTTGTAATCAGCATCTGCATTCGGTCTAACCATCTTTCGGTTTCATTTCGTTGATTCTCAATAACAGCTATAACCAAACCTGACCTAACCCCAATCCTGACTGCCGATTTCTTGTTGTCGACCTACTGATTGGGGTCCGCCTATTCCAATCCCTTCTGTAAGGATGGAAATACATCCATGAAGTTCGCGAATCCCCATGTAGATGGTGATTGTCTCTTGTTGTTGCCCATTGTCGGAAAGTTCAAACAGCTGAAATTTTGTTGTCTTTTGCATTCACTTCAGCCCTGTCTGTTCAGAGGAGAACACTAACAACGGTGCTTGTTTCACTCACCCTGCCTATTGTTATACTGCGTACACTCTAAATCGAAGGTTCACCTTGTGCGTTCCATCGGAACACCAGACGGTTCCATTGGAACACCTTTGGTGTTTTTTTCTGATGCGTGTTCCAAATAGGAACACCTTCTTGATGCGTTGCAAGGCTTTTGGTGTTCCAAAGTAACGCCAATGGTGTTCCCCGGGTGTTGCAAGGTTAAGCAGCGTTCTTTTTGGAACACCCCCGCACTTTTGTCGGTTGGTGGAACATCATTGGTGTTCCCAAAGTTGGAACGTCTGGGGTGTTCCTCGCATTTTATGAAAGAGGGGTGTTCCGGATTCGTGAGCCTGGGAGAATTTCAGCGATGTCGATGTCGCCCACAAATTTTGATACATCCGCAGGTATTATGAGAAAGTTTGAACTTTGTTTTTCAACCAGGTCCATTTCAACAACGCACTCCGAAGTCCACAATTACCAGTCAAAATCCCCGCAGTCTAAAAACCTGACGGCAAATCCTCCCAAATCCCAAAAAGTCCCCAAAAAGTCCCCAATACCCCAACAGTCCACAATTCTCCAAGAGTCATCATCATCATCACGAACCGCCATCTGAGCTGACATCCGGTGGCTCGGCGAGGGGGGCCACTCTGGCTGACGACCATTGCCTCAACCAAGTCAAAAGTCCCCCAGTCGAAAACCTGACTAGAAATCGTGCCATCTTGCATCATGGACGTGGGAACTCTAATTTCGATGGCGTGAAAGTCTATTTCACATTGCGCTTGAAAATCTATTTCACATTGCGCAATATCGTGTAAAATGTACCTGGACTGATGGCAATGGCACTGGGCCAATCCAGGACACGTTTTGATTTTTCCCGCGGTTAGTAATTCCACCCGAAAGCAAATCTCTCCGCAAGTCCTCTGTTACTTGAGCGATGAAACCATCTTGGCGCTCCCCCTGTCTTCCTTTTTCGTGTTTTCGAGTAGTTTTCGGTCCTCTCTTCAGCATGACTTGCTGTCGTTTTTACTTTTTTGGAAAATGGATTTTTGCGAAGAAACGTTTCCCGCGTTTCCATCTTGTCCGAGTTCGTTTGGCAAATCGCAGTTTTGGAGCAGCCGTTTGGCAAATCGCAGTTTTGGAGCAGAACAGTTTTTTTGCAAAAAATGATCGAAAAACGCGCCAATTTCTGTCAAAGGTGACTTGCTGGACACCATGTGCAAAATATGACTCATGAGGTCCACGTTCCATGCGACCATGACAGCCTTGCTTTTCTGGGAAACACGGGTGCAGTTGAGAGACGATTCGCTTCCTTGTGCTATTTGTTTTCTTTTCTCATTTGCAGTGATTTCGACTCCTTGCCCGCTCCCTCCCACGGAGCAATGATCCAAACACGGACTCGCGCTCGACCTGCAGGATCGGAAAAGAGACATACTCGATAGGTGAACGCAAGTCTGTGTCTCGGAGTCAGAAAGCAAGAGTGCATTCGCTTGCAGTGTTCCCATTTTCAGGGTAATTACCCTATTTTAGGGAGATTTTGTCCCATTTAGGGTTTTTTTATGGCGCCCATTTTTTTAGGGTAAATCTAGGGTGAAACCAAGCTTTTCGGGGATATTTTAGGGATATCGTGCAATGTTGAAGGATAAGTATCCGAAAATACCTCGTCGTTGTGTTTGAATTGAATGAACTGAACACAATTATTGCAAAAACTGCTGAGCACCCCACTCCCCAGGCTTGCAAGTTGTGGCGATGGTGACTGCTCTCTTCCCTCCTTCATGTCTTTCTCTGTGTTCTCATTGGTTCAGAGAAGGCTGGCCAGGACGTCAGTTTTCAACTGCCGTGACTTTGGAGATGGCGTCCCGTCCGAGTGTCGACTTTGCCTTTCATTGTCTTGACTCATGACTCTTTCTCGTGGTCAATCATGTATGGTGATTCATGGTCGTGATAGAGTGCTGTGTTCGATGCATGCATGCACATTTATGCTCATATGGGGACGAAGCAGAGTGGCTTGAGAAAGATGAATGGCATTTTGAAGTGCACCTCGCATCAGCACCATCATTGCTTTTATTTATTTTAATATTTCTGTTTGGCAGGTGTATACCCAAACAACCACTTCTGTGTTTAGAATTGACCTGAGAAGGTGCCTGGTCCTGTCTTTAATTTTGTTAAGGATTCCAGGAAACCAAGAAAATGTTATTTTTCCCTTATTTGACAAATTTATGGTAATTTAGGGTAATTTAGGGCGTTCTTGCCCATCTTTCAGGGCCACAGCAACCGGGCCGTGTGGGAACACTGTTCGCTTGTCCTTGTCACGTGTTAAGGTCAACGCAGCCAACGCAGGAGGAAGCAGAAACAGAGAAACAGAGACTGGAAGTGCGGATGCGCGATGGAATGCACATCATTTCATGTCTTCTTCAGCTGTGAGCAAGGCAACTGGCAAGTGCTTTGCGTGCGCCTGTTGGATCGTCCGATTTCTTTTCTCAGTGGATGTGATCGTCCGATTTCTTTTCTCAGTGGATGTGATTTGACTGCCCGCTGGATGTGATTTGACTGCCCGCGGGCAGTCAAATCACATCCACTGAGGTGATGGCGTGGCGTGGTGTTGGCTCGGAGTTTGGAGGCGCTGATTGAGCCTCCGTTCGTTTGTGGGAAGTCAAATTGAGACATTTCAGTTTTGCAGGCTGTGTAAGAATTTCACACTCAAGCTGGTGCCTCGCCCTCGCATGATCGCGAGCCTGCGACAAGGTTTGAAATCGAATGGTTGAATTGGTTTTCTCGCAACATTCAAGATTTGGTGTGAAAGTGCTCAGCCTTCAGCGCGATTTCACAAGAAAATGGGAAGTCCTCGGAACTGAATCAAACAAGCTTCCAGTTTCAAGTTTTAATCCTTCCTGATCAGCATCAGCACTTAAAAACCACGCACAGGTCACATCCAGAATGGAGGAAAATAAAGGGAGCACATACCTCCCAATCTTTCGTAATGGATACACATTTGTTCTGCAGTTTCAACAGAGCAATTCTGTTGATCAATCCTGCAGTCAATTGTGTATCTGTCTTGAAAGTGTCCGAAACAACAAAGGATCCTTGCAAACTTTTCACTTCAATTTGTGATAACTATTGCAGCCGGAAAGCAGGTATCCAGTCCACAGTGCAACTGTTGAAAGTGGTCGCAAAGTGCAAACACAAAAACAAACTGCAAGTACGTAGGTATGTGTTTTCGGCATCTGTTGTTTGGTGGGCCTACGAGTGTCTTTGAAAAATGTTGCACCTGGTGCATATTTTCCACCACATGTCGATTCCTTGTGGTTACAGTTCGGATACCTCGGTACCTGCCGACCGACGCCTCCGCCGCACACGCCGCCTCCGCCACCTCATAATTTTATCCTGCCTCCTCGGTTCCTTTTTCCGCCGGGTTCTAAACATCAGCAAATGAGGCGGCGGACACGGCGGAGGCAGATTTCTTGATTTTTCTAATTTGTTGTTTTTTTTTGTTTCTCGGAGGGTGTGCATTTCTTGCAGTTGTTTTTTGCATGCACAGCGGATAACACTCCAGACGGCACATGTTTGCGACGTGAACAGCTGTGCTCAGCATCACCAATCACCTTCTGCGCTTTCATGTTTCTGCGCTTCACGAACAGTCCACTCAAGCCAAAAGTCAAAACAGGTTTCGGTGATGGAAACAACACCCGTCAGCAGAACAGGTTCACTTCGTATCGCAACAGGCCGGCTGGCTGCGCGCAGCAACCACCCAACACAAATCAGCGTCCCAAGAAGTTGAGAACAAGAACTGCAAGAAGTTCGAGTGTTTGGTTTGTGTGACGGACCACAAAACGTCCGCGAAATTGGCGGTTTGGGTTGCTGGTTTTGGTTCATTTGGTTGCCGGTTTGGGTGGTTTTGGTTACTGGTTTTGGTGGTTTTGGCTCCTGGTTTGGGAAGTCGCCAGTTTTCCAGTAGGTACCTAACCTTGGATGACGGATGTTCGTGCCGCGTCTCGAACGATTGCATGCATGCTCAGGCTGAATTCGAGCACCTGCGCAGGACACCCGTGGTTTACGACAAATTCCACATATTTTAGATCGCAGTCTGGAGCTCGCAGGAGTTTAGCCTGCCAGCATTTCGCACCACCTCTATCGGCAGAATTTTACATTCAATGGGCCGATTTTTTAAACGAAGCCCATCTTTTAGGCCGCGGATTGTTTCTTTTTTAAATGCGATTTTGTTTACAAAAGGAAAAGAATCCGCTGCCTAAAAAATGGGCTTCGTTTAATTCGCCAATGCCCGTTTAATCGGCCAAATGTCCCCGCCGCCTGTCTCCAATGTCTCCGCCGCCTCCCCGTCTCAATTGCTGATGTTACGAGGCGGCGAGAAAACGAACCGAGTTGGCGGGATGAAATAAAGAGGCGTTGGAGGCGGAGGTTGGCGGGTGTTCCGAACTGTAACCTTTCTTGTTTCGCTTCGGGTAGTCAAAGGTTTTTGGCTGTTGTACTGACGCACAGTGTTTTCCGGATCCCAAGTGTTCGGTAGGAAGTGCTACCGCGGTTTCGGCAGAAAGTGTCGGAAAAAATTGCCAATGTTTTGCGCTCATATAATATTCGCACCATCTTTAAACCTCACCTCAATCTGAGACACTACCGAACCTGAAGGAAAAGGTAGAGGAGGAAAAAAGAAGCGGAGTGAGATTCCTAGCGAGTGCGGATAAGTCTAGCTCGGACAAACCCGCAGAGCTCTGAAAACAAAGATCGAAGAGCACAAGCGCCACACTTCAAGAGGCGAAGTGGAGAAAAGTGCTATCGCCGCACATTCATGGGACAAATCTCATAGGTTCCAATGGAACCAGAGCAAAATCCAATGCACGGCTGAAAATAAGAAGGTCACGGATTTAAAAGAATCGACAGAGATTCACAAAGCGGGCGACAACGCCATGACAGCGCTGTTAACAACAGCCAAGGTCCCTTCCTCTCAAGAACCTGGCTTCCTCTCCTCAGAAAGAACAGGAACCAAGATGGGTGGATTGCACAACCTCGAGCCAAGTTAGCCTAGAGGGCAGAGCCAAAGTTGGCCCAGTGCTTGTTGGCCCTGGGCTAAGGCTTTTCGGGCCAAAATGGGTTGCACAGCTAAAGTTAGCACTCGGACCAGTAAGCACGGGACTAAAGTTAGCACTCGCGCTAAAGTGATTTAGCCCCATGTTAAATGGGTTTTGCCCCGTGTTAAATGGAATTAGAACCGTGCTAAATGAGTTTGGCCCGTGTTTTGGCCCCGCAATTTAGCCCCGCGCTAAAAGGGTTGGCCCTGCGCTAAACCAGTTTGGTCTCATACCTTCATCTATCGGCAAGTATTAACAGCAGTGACGGATCCTGCGGGGGCAGAGGTGGCGATTCCCCCGCGAGGGAATTGGCCTGGACAAGTTCCTTCCAAAGTTCTTGATATGAGCGAGATTGGTAAAATCTGGAGAATGGATCCCCTCCAGTGTGGGGTCTGCAGCTCGGGACGGGCAGGTAGATGTGAAACCTAGAGAGACTCTGCGGCAGATCCACTGTAATCCAAGGATGGAATTGCTGGTCACATGAGTGGTAATTCGTTGGAAATCAGTCAGTGATTGGCAAGCGGGCTAAACATCTTGATAGAGGAATTATTAGTTGAAGTAGACGCCAACTCGTTTGAGGAGGGGGTGATTGGACGGGGATACTGTGATCCTTGTGTATACTGCGAAGCTTGACCATGTGACAAGAACTGGGAAGGGAAATACAATGGAAGCACTGTTTAAGCCCCTGATTGATCGCAGGGCTACATGCCCTGCAGAAGGATTTTGGGCAAATATCTTTGTTTCAAACGAGGAGCCTCGAAAGCTGAAACACAGATTTTTATAGGGTCGACACTGATGTTATAAAACGGCCTCGCCTGAAGTTGATTGAAAATGAGTTCCTTGCTTGAATTAAAGGTTGACTTGAATTTAATGGCAGGAACGCGTGCTGAACTAAATTTGGAGATGGTGCAGTATGAGTTAAATGGTCAAGGAGAGAGAGTGACGAAAAGACGGACGCTTGCTCTTACGTGTAATCGGTAAATGGATTGTGAGTCTGAAGTAGGCTGGAAATGCAGATAGCTAAAGCAAGTGGAATATTGCATTCAAAATGGCACTCACGATAAGTCTATAGGAGTGCACTCTGTGCAATTCAACTCGAGTTCGGACACTGATTACATTCATGATACGGGACTTTTCCCAATTTCTTTCTTCGAGAGTGTTTTTACTTATTTGAGTGAATTGTGCTGAATGCAATTGTCCAATTGTGGAAATAAATTAAGTTTGTGCCACGAATGAGGACATATCTGAATCGCACCTCTAAAAATTATTGAATTTTTCCACCACAGGCCTTTTTGTCGATTTTACAACAGGGGGCCCTTGTAGGCAAATTTTCCTGGGTGGGAAAAGGGTTTGCAAAAGATATGAAACAAGTGAACTTGTCCAACCACCAACCAGACAGTGTCATTCATACCTTTTGCATTTCTGCAATTTGTTTCTTGGCAGAGAGGTATATGTTTGTTGCCATGTTTACATGGCATAGAGGTATCAATTTGTTTGCAATATTTGATTGTCCGCGCTTGGTAGTAACTTTCTGCATTTCTCTTTAAATGTTAGTAGGTAATTCTTCGGTTTTGCTGTAATTTGTGTTCGTGTGGCTGTAATTTTTTGTTGGTAACCCAATCTTGTTCTCAACCGGTCAGTTTCAGAACAACAATTTTTGTTCAATTTTTTTTGGGACCATGAGTTTCCGTAGCAAATGCTTGTCGCGATTGACATTTCTCCAAAGATAATGGGCCAAGGGCTTTATCAATCGCACATTTCTTGAACCTGGACCACCTTGCTCGAGCTTCAATTTGTTTTTGCGGATCAGGAGCAATGTCGAAACTGCCAGTTTTGAAGCATTCAACCATTGTCTTGTGCGTCTTCATCATCAATCTCTTTCACCGCATCCGCCGCATCTGGGAATCGACGCCACCGCATCCGCCGCATCTCAAGAATTTTGTTTCATTTTTTTTAAATTATAATTTTTCGCCGGCATCATTGCCGGCACACAGGAAACAAACCTGAACCAACGAACAGTGTGTTCCGCACAATGCATTGTGTGTTGGTTAGACTAAGTTCGGCCAGGTCAGGTAATTTTTTAAATTTTTCTTTGTGTCTTCCGCAAATCAGAATGCGAAATACCAACGAACAGTGTGTTCCGCACAATGCATTGTGTGTTGGTTAGACTAAGTTCGGCCAGGTCAGGTAATTTTTTAAATTTTTTTTTGTGTCTTCCGCAAATCAGAATGCGAAATACCAACGAACAGTGTGTTCCGCACAATGCATTGTGTGTTGGTTAGACTAAGTTCGGCCAGGTCAGGTAATTTTTTAAATTTTTCTTTGTGTCTTCCGCAAATCAGAATGCGAAATACCAACGAACAGTGTGTTCCGCACAATGCATTGTGTGTTGGTTAGACTAAGTTCGGCCAGGTCAGGTAATTTTTTAAATTTTTCTTTGTGTCTTCCGCAAATCAGAATGCGAAATACCAACGAACAGTGTGTTCCGCACAATGCATTGTGTGTTGGTTAGACTAAGTTCGGCCAGGTCAGGTAATTTTTTAAATTTTTCTTTGTGTCTTCCGCAAATCAGAATGCGAAATACCAACGAACCAGTGTGTTCCGCACAATGCATTGTGTGTTGGTTAGACTAAGTTCGGCCAGGTCAGGTAATTTTTTAAATTTTTCTTTGTGTCTTCCGCAAATCAGAATGCGAAATACCAACGAACAGTGTGTTCCGCACAATGCATTGTGTGTTGGTTAGACTAAGTTCGGCCAGGTCAGGTAATTTTTTAAATTTTTCTTTGTGTCTTCCGCAAATCAGAATGCGAAATAACAACGAACAGTGTGTTCCGCACAATGCATTGTGTGTTGGTTAGACTAAGTTCGGCCAGGTCAGGTAATTTTTTAAATTTTTCTTTGTGTCTTCCGCAAATCAGAATGCGAAATACAAGTTCGTTATTTCAGGTGAATTTCTTGGGTGCCGGTAATAGATGACAATGAAAAATTATGATAACTTGAGAAAAACGAAAAACGTTTCCTTTTTGCGACGTGGTGGATGCGGTGGTGTCGATTTCGAGATATGGTAGATTCGGTTGCAGGCAGGTCTTTGGGGTACTTTCACCGAATTCCCAAAATATATTTTTCCTGTGGTTTGTAATTCCATTTATATGTTATTTTCACTTCATCAAATTGTGTCACACCCCATATGGGCAAATGGATGGCAGCACAGTGATCATCGATTGTAAATTTTCTAACGGCATCACGAAAATATTTGGACAGTTGGCTGGAAGATACAAGAAAAATCTGACTTTTTCTGGTGTCTTGTATCCGATTGCAATTTTAAAAGGCATCTTTGAAAAAGACGTACTTGTGTCTAAAAAAAGACGCCAGACGCGACTCAGAAAAGTTTTCTGCGGCAAAATGAAACTGGAAAACTGAAAGAGTCATCGTTGTGTCTCTTTCGGAAAAGACGCCCAACGTGACTTCTGAGAAGTCGTTTCTGTTTGAAGTGAGCGTGGTGATATTTCGTGTTCTGAAGTGAGCGTGGTGATTTTTAGAAACCTGTATAGGTGCTTTTGAAATTGCTTTTGATCCTGAAAACCGCCAAAAACCTCCCGCGAGGACTCTGCTCCCGGCAACCCCACGCTCCCGGCAACCCCACGCTCCCAAACATTCAATTCCGAAATTGCAACCAGGCGCGCACCCAGGATTCCATTTCGGTGGCCAAGAGTACCACACGAAAAGAACCCTCCTCATGAACAACGGGGTCTGTGGTGCGAAAGGGCGTTGCCCCTGGCAGGGTGATTGGGGGACGGAATCCCCAGAAGCTGAAGAAAGTTTGAGTGTTAATTGTGGCCGAAAATTATGTTTTTTTATCCTTTTGAGGCCAAGATGGAGAAAGTGGGAGCACATAATCTATGTTGGGGCACACGTCAAAAATTATTCAAACCTGTGCTCGATAATGTGAAATTTAAGCACTGATGGGGGGGAGTTTAGCTTCAGAAGGCGGGTGGATCCTCGACTCCCAACCCCCATGCATTGCAAGGGCTCCAAACGGTATAATTCGACTCTGAGGCAGGGGCCCTCTGCGCGTTCTGCAGGATTGTGCAACACGGGCCTCAACACCTGTTCAAATCCGGTGTCAGAGATTTTTTTATCATACCGAGCGAACCGAGCTAAACACAGGGCACAGCCGCAGGTTCTGAATAGCCAGCGACGCTCAAATTTAATCTGTCGGCTGAGCAAGGTCAATGACAATGCCGAATGAACGGGTCCGCTGTTCGATGACTGCAGTTGTTTTGTTGGGTGTTCCAAAAATCTTTTGCCGTGTTTTGAGATGGTGCGCTATTCCAACGAGGAGCATGTGGAGATGGTTTTGCTTATGGTTTTGCTCATGGTTTGCTATGGTTTTGCTTTTGCCGACGGCAATGGCAGCAACGCCAACATTGCATCGTCGCCGACGGAGAACAGTTTGAGCATCTTCTGGATTCGTGCCGCCACGCACCTTGTAGGTAAGCTTTTCCATCGGTCAAATTTGTATCAGTGAGACGGCTCGAGTCAATGCCGTGAAAATAGAAGCGGCAATGTATGTCCAGTGTTTATCTTGGTTCGCTCGGTATAAAATAAGAATAGGGATGTTGCTGACTGTGTAATTGAGCTTTCCAATATCTCTCGCAAAATTGTCAAAACGGGATTGAAAGCAGAAGGCGAATAGAATTCCTTGGAAAGGAACACAATATCGATATCATATTCATGCAAAACACTGCGCATTTTTCTGTGAGTATGTGGAACTATATTTTCGAGGAATAACCATAGTATCCAGAGGGTCCAATGCCCTTTTCCATGCATGCATTATCCCTTTATTTCTTTCGCAAGAAAGCAGAATTGTTTCACATTTGAATTGTGAAGATACCTCTTACCAGGCGTCAAGAACAGAAAATGGAGTCATTTCTGCCAATTCGTGAAATGCAAGAAATTACTGAAAAACGCAAGAAAATCCAAGCAATGCGGCAAAAAAGTTCGGTAGGTGACATGATTCCCTTGCCCCCTTGAGTGCGCCCCTGATTGCAACCCCAAAATTTTCGTTCCGGGGGGCCAGTTTACAAACCCTGCCGCAGGCTTCCTGCGCATCCTATTTTTCCAGAGTATTTTTTCCCATTTTTTCTATTTTTTTTTTTTCAGATAATTTGCGAAAATCGTTTTTTTGTTTTTTTGGACTGGAGTGGATGAAATGGCATAAAAAAACGATAATTTTCATTACCAAAAGTCTTTTCACAGAACCGACTTCAATCCTTGCCTCTGGAGATATGTACAGTAGTCTAAAGTCGCTTCGCAGCACTTTTAGTAGTCTCTGGAGTCGGCAGTTAACACCAAGTTGAGCAAGCTGGAGAAGCCGAGGACAAAATGAAGAGAGCACAAATTAAAAATTCTCAGTTGATCTTCTATGAATTCTCAGCTGATCTTTCCTTCTTCGAATTCACAACCTCAGTTGATCTTCTTCAAATTGATAATAATTATGAGTCGATCCCTTGTATGATATTCTCAGTTGATTGCCCTCTCTGGAGTCCATATTGGATAGAGCAGATTGCGTGTATGTACCTATGTTTGTTTTTGCACCTGAGTGCAACGCCTTTCTATCAAATTGCCATGTGACACTTTTTCTTTCCTTCCTGGCATGCTTGTGTTTGAAGGTCCATTGGCAGCATGAATTTTACCTTGTTGCCCCACCTCGAGTAATTTGGCAAAAATCCTGCTATAAGGCCCACAGACTCCAGGATCGATAGCTTAGTTTTTTAATAGGCAAACATGCGGTTTGAGCATCCCAACTGGGCAGGGTTGCCACCCACCTGGAAAACCTGGAAAATCCAGGGACTTGAAAATTAGCACCTGGAAAACCTGTAAAATCCAGGGAATTTGAGGAGCTTTGTCGTAGTTTTTGGCCTCTTTGAACACCAAATTTGCCCCCAAATTGAAAGCTCAAATTTCAAAATTTCCTCAGCTTCTGGGGGAGACCTCCCCCCGCAGACCCCCTGCCAGGGGCTCTGCCCCTTTGAACCCCGCTGGGGAGTTGCCCCAGCGGGGTTCCAAGATTCCATTCCTGCAACTCGCAATTTAAAATTGCGAGTTGCAGGAAATTTAAAATTGCGAGTTGCAGGAATGCATTTCAGAATGGAGCTGCAAAAGCTTGTTTTGAACTTCACAGAAGCAGTTTGAGAAACTCCAACCTATCGTTGAACATGTTTTTTGGGTATAGCAGTTCGGAATACATGCCGACAAGCAGCTGACCGAATTCGCACCCTTCCTTACTCTGTGAAAACTATAACCCAACCCAAACCAAATCTATGACTATCCCAACCTAACTAATCTTCCTATCCAATACAGGCGACTTGAGCGCGTGTGAAAACTCGTTCAAACAAGCATTTTTGAAATGTTGGCCCGAATTCCAATCTGCAACAGTTTTTTTGAGAATTTGTAAATGTCTAAAAAAAATTCATCAATTTGTTGTTTATTGTTGCTTCGCAACATTGTTTGCGAATTGGTTCTCAATGTTTGTACCTATACATGTGTTTGGCTTGAAATATTTTATTGCATTTACCGGTTGCTTTTCGAGTGTGCTGGGTTCAGGCCGGCGCTGGGGTGAAACCAAAGGGGCTGTTGCAGAGGGATGTTCAGACACACAGGGGATGTCCTTTGACCTTCGGTTCGGGAATAACTCCCATTTATCCCACGAATGAACCTAGAAGGTCAACGGTTTTTGTGGGAACATGTTGTTTTTAGACATTGGTAGTTTTGAAACATCTCGGTGCATTTCAGTGCATCCGACAATGTTTTGCAGCCAACGTGACAATGTTTGCAGTGACTGCAGTGGAGACAACAATTGGCCCAACCACGGAATGCATTTTTCTGGAATCCAGGCAAAACTTCATATAGCATCGTCCAATCAAAGTTTGTGATGTGTACTTGCGAAGTCGGCGAAGCAGGACCATGTTGGGACCAAATGGATGGATTTTGAGAAAAATAAAAATATTCGATCACATCCTAGGTATAGTTGACGGAAATGTCGAGGTAAGGTTTTTTGCATGTTTACCTGATTACATTCTCGTTTGCAATGATCTGGCCCAAAAGAGCATTTCTGAACTAAATTTATGCACAAAAATTCGTAGCTAACTTGGCCTGGGAAGTCAATCCTATACTTCCCAGGATATTGATAGAAATGGACATTGATAAAAATTCCGCGATGCGTTCCTTTGGAACACCAAAATATAGTACATCCGACTTGGGCAACGAGCGCTAGATCAACAATGACCCTATGCAGCTAGAGATCACTCAAGGCAATCCGATGTTTTTACTCGTCTCACTCCATAATCCCATGAATCCTTGTGTGTGGAGTTGATCGCCCTCTCCCGCCGCCCACCGGAAACGGAGTCTGGCGTTCACTGATGCAGCTGTTCACGGTGTTTGCTGCCCGGATTTAATCCCAGCAGCTGCAAAGGGCTGATATGTTCGTGATTTGGGGGCATCTTCACAGAGGGCGAATGAATTTACCCTCGGAAATTGGGGTAAAACAGCGTATAGCAAACGAATTTCCGCTCGAAAAATCCGGGGGCTAATTTTTTCCACCCGGGGGCCAATTCTACCCGAACAACAGACGAATATCTCTGCCTCCACTGCAGCAGTATCGATAAAATTTTGGCAGAAAAACAGCAGTGATATAGCACTAACGAACCACACGGTCCGATTTCAAGGGCAAGTTCGGGGTTCTTTTGAGGTATCTTGGATTGGATATATTGGTATGTATTTTGGATACCATTGGATATTTTGGTATGGAGATAATGGACCAAAGATGTTATCTTTAGTCCATTATCTAAGTCGGTATCTTAAGTCCATTATCTAAGATGTTATCTCAAGTCCATTGTCCAAGATGTTATCTAAAGTCCATTATCTAAGATGCTATCTTTGTCCATTATCTAAGATGTTATCTTAAGTCCATTATCTAAGATGTTATCTTAGTCATTACCTCAGATGTTATCTTAAGTCCATTATCGAAGATGTTATCTCAAGTCCATTATTTAAGATGTTATCTAAAGTCCATTAACAAAGATGTTATCTCAAGTCCATTATCTAAGATGTTATCTAAAGTCCATTATCTAAGATGTTATCTAAAGTCCATTATCTAAGATGTTATCTTCGTCCATGTCCATTAGCTAAGATGTTGTCTCAAGTCCATTATCGAAGATGTTATCTTAGTCATTACCTCAGATGTTATCTTAAGTACATTATCGATGATGTTATCTTCAGTTCATTATCTAAGACGTTTTCTTCAGT
>JASGXE010014312.1:0-22001 GCA_030068105.1 Sinentomon sp. SZTP_YWyxl | reverse complement strand
TATGGGATGCACTCTCAATACCCTTCCTGGATTTGACCACACGAGATCGCACTGCTTTGCAAAAGTTAGCTTTGCCTGAAATTATCTTTCTCGATGATTCAAAATACATATATGCAGATTTCCATCATGGATGCTGTTGCCAATACAAAATTCCTGCGATGTTCCAATATGGCCATGATTGCAACGGCACAGCCTGATGTCAAATTTCACCAATCCGCACAAGCCGGCCTTGGTAGATTCCACATTGTCGGCTGACAATCGCAGCGTTTCCTCCGACAATACACCCAGAGCAACAATACAGAAACAATTTTGTGTCTGTTGCCGATGTTGTGATCCTGACTATCACGAAATGGACTATAGTGATCACCACTTTACTGATTATCCAAGCCGAACTGTTCGGAATAATCCTAAAACCATCACCTTTTCGGAATGATCCTGGCCATTTTACTCACACTTCGGAATGATCTATCTCATCATCACACGGAAATATCGAACCATCCTCACCATTTTCCGAGTGATCCAAACTATCATCACTACACGGAATGATCACATGTCAAACCATCATCAATTCACTTTTCAGATAATTCTAAAAATCAGATAATCCTAAAAATCCATATCATCATCATTTTATAATCAATCCAGTGTGCTTTCAACGGTCCCCGGACATCTGGCAGCCGTACAAATCCCCGGCTCCAACCTAAATCTCATAATCTAACCAAACCTTACCTTACCTTAACTAACATGACCAAGCCCAACCCGATATAGACTAGTAAACCTCACCTTTATAACGTACCCTTTATAATGAAATCTGAGATAGATGTCCGGCGGCCAAACGGCGGACAAATGCCCACCGCGACCAAGTGTCCCGCTGGTTCCAACAGTCTTGCATGGAACCTAGAACGTGACATCCACTTTAGAACATGACACAACCTAAAGTCTTGTTTGCATCACCCCTGTTTGCCCACTTTCCCTTTATCGCGCAGTTGACCTCGATTGGAGTTTCTTGCATTGGTTCAGCCCGCAGTGTTCACCATAGCCACAGTCAAGGAATTTCTGAGCACCTCATACTTTCGTTATTGGAAAACCTATTCTCCCTTTCTCAGTGTGAGCCACACATGTACAGGGTTGCCCAAAAGTCTTTGGTCATAGGAAAAACGTAAATTTGCTGTTTTATCATATTTTGTAATCTGAAACTCTTTCTTGCTCTAACCATGGATGTCAAGACTTTAAACGGAAATTATAGCATCGAATAAAGTGGTGACTTCCGTAGTGGGAGCTAGAAAAAGTCACAAATCACAAAATACGATAAAAACAGCTAATTGAATTTTTTGATATGGCTAAAGGGTTTATGTAGTTTATACGGGGGGGACTATGCAAAACGGGGGGACAATGCAACTCAACGAACCGGACAATTCAACTCAATGTGCCGCCGTGCCGGACAATTCAACTCAACATGGCGGACAATCCAGCTCAACGAACCGGACAATCTAACTCAACGAACCGGACAATCCAACTCAGAGCCGCACAGCCTCCGTACAGGGTGGTTACTGTTTGAAATCAAAGTTTTATTTCGAAATCAAAGTTTTGTTAAACCTCTACAGGGTGGTTACTGTTTGAAATCAAAGTTTTATTTCGAAATCAAAGTTTTGTTAAACCTCTCCTAACCTAACCAAACCTAACCAAACCAAACCTAACCTAACCTAACCTAACCTAGCCAAGCCTAACCTAACCTAACCTAACCTAACCTAACCAACGTTTTATTAAACCCAACCTAACCTAACCGAGAGGAAGGTTTGGTTTAGGTTGGTTAACCTTATCTTAACCTAACCTAACCTTAACCTAACCTTACCTAACCTCTAGGTTAGCTTAAGGTAGGTTACGGTTAGGTTAGGTTAGGTAGGTTAGGTTAGGTTAAAAGTTTGATTTCGAAATAAAACTTTGATTTCAAACAGTAACCACCCTGTACGGAGGCTGTGCGGCTCTGAGTTGGATTGTCCGGTTCGTTGAGTTGTTTTGTCCGGTTCGTTGAGCTGGATTGTCCGCCATGTTGAGTTGAATTGTACGGCACGGCGGCACATCGAGTTGAATTGTCCGGTTTGTTGAGTTGCATTGTCCCCCCGTTTTGCATAGTCCCCCCCGTATAAACTACATAACTTTGGGCATCCCTGAATATGCTCATGTTGTTCCGATTAAGCCTTGACATCCGTGGATAGAGCTAGAAAAAGTTTCAGATCACAAAATTTGATAAAAACAGCAAATGTCCATTTTTCATTTGGCCAAAGACTTTTGGGCTACCCTGTACGTATAAGTATGCGAATTGCTGCGGCCAGAAAGCAGATGGGAAAATTTACAAGCGCGCATAATGCTTGATGACCAACAACAAACAGATCAGCGTTCCTCCCATTTTGGAGTTGTTCTTGGCTGCATTTCGAATGCATTTTGGGTTGCAACACCCTGGCTAGTGGCTGGTTAGTCAAAATGATTAACGATGATGCATTTTTGCTTTGCTGTGGGACGTTTTCGAGAAGCGTCGACGGCCAACGCAGATGTAAAACAGGTGTTGCATTTGATGCGCATCTCTTTGTCTTCCTCTTGGTCAATTGTTTTCACTATGCAACCAGCAGTAGATCAACAGCCTGACGACTGGAGGTAACAGTTTAATTGGTCCTCCTTCCCTCCCAAACATGGCTGGTTTATGAATGTCCCGCGTTTCTGACTTTTGTCTTTGAGAACCCACCTCACACCTGGACGAATTGAAACCGAAACCACTTGGACCTGGACGATGTGAGCATCGCACAAATGGTTGAAATCGTCGGAGAGATGGACCAAAGATATTAATAAACTGTTTTCTGTAGAAATTTATGTGCAATGTGTGATGTGTTATTCAGTTCAAAATGTGGGAATTGCGTAAAATATGGAAATGTTATTTTTCTCTTTGAGGTGGACTCGATTTGATCGTTGCTCAAGAGGAGGGCGAAAGAAAATCAAAAGCAAATTTTGTTTTAACCATGGACCTGCGAAACCATGGATTCTGCAGGCTGGCTAAAATCAGCTGTATACACTCCCCGCGGCAAATTTTTTTCAACATAAGAATTCGTTACCATAATTCAGGCGCCACTTAGTATCAATGGACACATGACGCAGCAAAATCACGACTTTCGTGCAAGGCGTGAAACTGCATCTAGCCCTGTTGAGATTGGATGGCCCCCTTACCTTTGTGTGTTATGTTCGAAACATTTTTTCGGATCCTGTACACGAGTCGGAAACAAAATAACTGCGACAAATTGTCGCGCGACACAATGAAGTTGAACTTCCCAGACATGGGGTATTTAACCCTGATTCAGTATGTGCATTTGGGGCATGTGAGCATTTGTTTCGCAAGCAGAAAGTCTTGTGAAATCTGCCCCTGATAATTTTCCGCGTTATGCAATACACACGGCATTCAGGAATTGGAATTGCATGGCTGTTTCTGTTGTGCGAAAGAGGCACGATTTCGACTCGATAATTACAGTATCTTTCTCGGGATGCACCAAGAGCGTCACTCAGCCAAGATTTATCGTACCATTTCGCCTTTTCAAAATCAGCACAAAAACATTTTCCTTGAAAATGGAGAAAAATCAGAGGAAAATGAAACCGTTCGTGTCCAATGACGTTTCCAAGCATACATAGGCCTAATTGAAACAGTGGTTTAATAAAGCCGGGTCAGAATGGACAGATTTTTGTCGGCAGACTTTTTCTGATCGTCTGCCGTCACATATTGGGAGTGACAATCTGTTTTGGACAGACGATCTAAAAAAGTCAGCCGACAAAAATCTCTCCATTCTGTCGCGGCGGCTTAAGAAAACGAAATCATGAAATTTTAAATTCTACATCAGAAAAATGCCAACAAAAAGAGGTGAAAATGGAACAATTCCAAGGAAACAACTCAAGAAGCTCAAAGGTTTTCGCACATTTTGTCCAAACGTTATTTCATGCTGGGTACCGGGCACAAGCAGTCCACATAGTGATGTTTGTGTTGATATCACGTCTCTCGTCCCTCATGTTAACATGATGTTGATCGAGTGACCACTCATTGGCTGCGTCAGGTGTGTGGCAATGGTGGGCACCATCTGGTAGATTCCACCGAATGCGTGCTACCGGCCTCTTGCTGAACAACAGGCACACGTTATTTTTGTATAAATCACGGATTGACACCAAAACGATCATGTTTCCACAATGTCCAAAGGCCATCCCAAAGATATGATAACACAATTTGCTTCAATGCTCGGGGCATTGATTTTTGCATGTTTGTACCTGCCAACCGAGGACGTATAGTTGCTCACCGTGTAAGCAGCACACAAGTATTCTTGCCGCGTTTGCAGGAATTTCTTCCGAAACGTTGATGGTCTGGAAATGTATCTCCATGCCAAGCGAATTTTTGTTGCAGCGCAGCATAAATTCCAAAAATGTGCTGCCTGTGCGGGATAATCGCAACATTCTATATGCGCGTCCTGGGCTGCGATTGTGAGACAAGCATTTGTTTTTTGCATCATTTTGAATGAATGGAGCAATTTATGCAAAGCATCTCTTCGTTAAATTTGTTTCGGTGAATTGGACCAAAAATGGCTCCGCGAATTCCTCACGTACTCTTTTTGCTGAAACGGCTGTTTGGAAATGATTGTTTGGTGGTTGCAAAATTTGGACCACCCCAATCCATGGGAACATTGCGATTTTTTAGTCGGTTTTCGATGGCAAGTGGGAGAAACACTAATCTGCCCACATGCATGGGTTTTCCACAACTCTTGCCTCCGTCATCCACGTTGTGTCACATTACACAAAGGTTAAAAGGTGAAACTTTACTTTCTTGAATTGCGAAGTTCAAGTTTTTCAAAGTTGCATTGTTTTCTCACTTGATTGCATGTGTGGCTACCACATTTGCTTTCGAGCCACATTTCTCTGCCTCGATAGTGGCGGAGGAATTAATGTACTCAAATATGTAAAAAATTGCAACTGCACAGATTTAAAAAAAAAATCCATGCTGCACAAAAAACATTCTCTTTAACAATCGAGGTCAACATCTGACATTGTAGAAAAAGCCGTTGCAATCTGGCGCTTAATTTCTGTCGCCTGCATAAGAGTAAAAAGAAAGAAAACAAAGTTTCGGAGGCAACAGTTAAATGGGAAAAACTCATAATGAGTAATCCTGCCGATATAGGTGCAGGGGGGAATCTTAATGTGTCCACACACGGAAGCAATTGGCCAGCAACACACGCAATCAAATGGGGGCAACAATGTAACTTTGCAAGAGAAATAAAAGGTTCTCACCTATAGCTTTTGTTGTATTGTGGCACTTTTATTTCAACCTGGATAACGAAGGCAAAGATAGACAAACCGTGGAGGCCTATGTGCATGGATGCATGGTTTTTCCATTAATATTTCCCCCCGTTAATTAATTACCCCAATAAATTAATCGCCCTTATTTATTTTATATGCTCACATTCATGATTTAAAAGCCTTTTTCGTTTTTTCTGTTTCCAGAGGGTGAATTGTTGTCCGATACAATATCATCATTCGACAACCACCAAGCACTCCCTCTCTTCCTCGAGGAACCGAAGCCAGCATTTGTGGTCAAGAGTAAACCGGCATCGCTTGTCTGCAGGGCTGCACACGCGCTCAGGGTAAGCTAATCAATTCCTAAACTTTTAGCACAGTACGATTCAAATTTGACAGCTTTTGATAACACTTTCGAACACTTGACCACACACACGTGGGCAAGGCGAATTCACATACTCGTATCAGTCATTGCTCGCTTAGCTGTTTAAACCAGCTTAACCTCAACTCAATATCTGCCGACATTGGACTGGAAGAGTCGGCACCCTTGCTCTGTGATACTTAAACAAACCCAAACCTAACCAAGCCTAACCTAACCTAACCTAACCTAACCTAACCTAACCTAACCTAACCTAACCTAACCTAACCTAACCTAACCTAACCTAACCTAACCTCCCAACCGAACCAAACCTAACTTAGTCTAACCTGACCTAGCCTAACCTGGCCTAACCTAACTAACCTTACCTAACCTAATCTTCCTGTCCTATATTTCGACGACTGGAGCGTGTTTAAAAACTCGTTCATGTCAACTTTGTGAAATGTCGGCCGGCATTCCGAACTGCAAGCATTCCCAGAAAACCCTATCATGATTCATTCACATTTTTGCACGAGTCTGGTTTAAGGGGTAGAAGTGACAAGGCAGAACCCTTCTTCATCATTCTGGCCCTTGGACCTTTTACGGCTTTTAAATGTGGCCACCTTTCCGCTTAATTTGCGAAGTGCCGCGTGAGTGCTGAAAATGTGACAAAAATTGCAATATTAGATTTCTCATATGGTGTATACCTTGCGTTCATTACAGTTGACCTTTGAGTGCAACGGCGAGCCAGTCCGTGCCAAGGCTCAGAGTCAGCAAGAGTTCATTGACCCGATGACAGGGATAAGGCAGATCGAGGCGAAGGCCGAAATAACACGGAACGACGTTGAAGAGTACTTCGGAAAGGAGAAGTTCCAGTGTGATTGCGTCGCCTGGTCGAGCATCGGTGAGGTCAGGAGCAAGTCGGCCGAGGTTGACGTTGCATGTAAGTGAACGATGACATTTGGTACAGCTAATTGCATTTTTGCTTTATTTTACTCTGCCATGCTTGCGTGTTTCTTTTATTTTTACTTTGCCTTGTCGTTCATTCCCCGTCATGTCTCTTTTTACTTTTTCACTTCCTTTGTCATGCTCGTCACTTCTCCTTTTAGGGCCTACTTGTTCACTTCGCTTCATCTTTTGCTTGCCATGTCTTATTTGACTTTTTCACTTCGATTGTCGTTCTCGTCATGTCTCTTTTTACTTTGTCACTTTAACTGTCTCACTTGCCATGTCCCTCTTTACTTATTCGCTTTGCTTGGTCCTGTGCCTGTGATGTCTCTGTGCCTTTTTTCTTCGATTTCTCATGCTTGCAATGACATTTTACTTTTTCACTTTACTGTGCTTCCCGTGTCTCTATTCACTTTTCAACTTCACTTTGTGGTGCACATCATGTTTCTTTTTACTTTTTCAGTCCAGTTCGCTTTGTCATTTTCGTCATGTCTCTTTTCACATTTTCACTTCGCTCTTCGCTTTGTCATGCTCGTCATATCTCTTTTCACTGACTTCACTTCGATTTGTTACACCTGTCAAGTCTCATTTTACTCTTTCACTTCGCTTTTGTTATTCAGGCCATTTAGCTTTCAACTTTCCACTCCCTCATATCGTTGCTTGCCTTGTCTCTTTTCACTTTGACTCATTTTGCTTTGACACTCTTGCCATGTCTCTTTTTACTTTGCACATCACTTATTCATACTTTGTGTCTTTTTTGTTTTTTTCACGTCGTTTTTATCTTGCTTAATGGCTTTTTTCTTTTTCACTACAGCTTGCTATTTGTCGTGCAGCATGCCATTTTATCTTTTTTACCCTCTTTTACACTTCACTTTCCCATGCTTCCCGTGTTTGTTTTCACTTTCTCGTTGCACTGCCGCAGTATGACTCTTTCCAGTTTTTCACTTTGCTCTGCATCGCTTTCCATGTTTGTTTCCACTTTGGAAACGCTTTTTCACAACTTGATTTTCACCTGAATGCACTGAATGTAGATGTCTCTCTTTGCATCTCACATCACCAAACACTTGGCTTCCAATGCTGGTATTTTTATTTTTTTTATTTTTTTCATTTTTTATATTTTATTTTATTTTTTTATTTTTGACTTCTCTTTGTATCATGTGGCTTACCATACCACTGTTCTACGTTATCGGTTCTTACCAAGTTTTCTTATTTTAATCACTAAACAGAAAAAGAAATGTAACTCGTCACATTTTTGATATAAGAGCCCATTAGACAGCCCCATTCGACTTTTAAAGCAGCTTAGGTTCTTTTCACGGGACAATCTGTTTTTCAACTAAACTATATTTACGCTATGTCGAAGCGTATATCATGTCCGGAAATTCGTAGTTGGAACTTGAAATGAGGTCAAATCAATTTTCAAAGTGCACATGTATCTGTGCAACTTGTGCCACCCTGTTCTTGGAGCGCTTTGAACTTCCTCATTGAGTTCCTTAAAAATCGATCATTGCACAGAGGTATCCATACACCCCTTAACAAAATTCTTCGCACACAGAAATTCGCTTTTTACTTTGGCACCATTAAAAGTCAATGACAACATACGCCGCAAAACATCATGACACTCGTGTATGGCGTGAAGGGGCATCAAGCTCTGTTGAATTTGGATGCCATCATGTGTTTGCTGCGCAGATCGTTGAAAATGCCTCCTATTTAAACCTCATTCCATTTGAAGATGTAAACTGAGAATGCTTCGCACTTTTCCATTCAAACAATCAGCGAAACTTTGATTTCTGTGCCGAATCCCCAGTTCTCCATCGGCTTTTCATTGTTGCAGGAATTCTGATTACCCTCTAAGCATACTTGTGAGCATTCTCAGCTGATATCTTCAAGTGGAATGAGCTGTATAGGTACTGGGACTTTTGGTTGGATCTGTATATCATGGTATTGTTTTATGCATGAAAATTTCAGAAAGTTCCCCGCTCATTCTGTCATTAAGGAAATGCCAGTAAATAACAGTGGGTAAATTTCTAAATTAAGCCATTTCAGGAGCTTCAAACAACGCAGAAATTCAGGGAGGGGCCAAATCGGGACCAAAGCCACCGTGAAATGATGGCCCCATGCTGTTTGCCCTTCAGCAACCGTGAAACAGCCCTGAAAACCCCCCTAAATTCATCCCGGTTTTGCATCCGTCCGTATGGCGTCAGGAAAAAGGGTTGTAGTGCAATATTTTAGTCATTTGAAGAACATTTTCCAGATGAATGGAGTTTCTATTGCTGCCAGAATGAATAAGGAACATTCTTTGATTTATGGAGCTTTGGTCTTCTTGAATTCAGTGCATCTGCTACCGAATTCCAGTGCACCCATCGGTATAGTGTTGCGCCAAAACACTATTGGCTCGCAACACTTTACCGGTAGGTATTTTTATGCTGATTTTTTATGTTGGTTATGTTTCACGTTGTTCAATAACTTGGCGTTTTTCGGAAAGTAATTATCTTAAATAAAAATTCAACACAGTAAAATCCCAACAAACACCCTTGATAGAAAATACGGTAAGAGGTTTACAAAGGGGTTAAAAACGTGCACCCAAATGCAGGCCTTCCGCCCATCCCTTGATTATGCCTTCATAATAACAAAGAATAACCAGGTATACCTACCATGAAAAGCCAACGAAATAAGCTCATTCAAAGACTTTGAACGGTATCGCTCAGAGTCATCTAGAATTTTCATATTCCGAATGTTGAAAAACTCAGAGGGACAATGTGTGTTAACGCTGCAGAACTTCGGTACACACTGTACATCCCGATTAAATTGTGATAAATTGCCCCTTCATCGATTTTTGCAACAAACCAAATAACATTTAGAAGAATACCGTTAAGCTTCGCCATAAGTCTATCGCAAGACCTGAATTTCAGTCGTCCAGGAAGTGGCTTTTTAGACGAAAAAATACTTAAGTGTTTACCTATTTTTTCCTGGGTTTCTGCCAAGTTTTTTTATTCGATTTAAGGGAAAAGAACTGCGGAGCGTGTCGTTGTTTGCCCAGACATATACAAGGCTTCGATAAAAGCCGAAGGAACCCAGAAGTGACTTTCGTTTGAAAGTGAGGCCGCCTCCATTAAACACTTTATTTGAAACTTGTCGCTTGTTTTGTTGTTCGGAATACTTAAGTCTTTGAAGTGATACAGGCCAGGGTTTTCCAAACTCAAAATGACAAAATTCCAGGATTACCATCATTTCACAGTGAGCATACGTGCATGAATGCAGAGTTTTCCGAAAGGTCGAATTTTGATGATCCAGTATTTTCACTCAAAAAGAAATCGATGATTTTCTCAGTGTTTTCAGTGTTTTTTAACCCAAAGAGTTTTCGCAGAAAAAGAATTCAGTGTTTTCACTCTAAAAGAAAGCGATGTTTTCTCATTGTACCTAGGTACCTACTCAGTGTTTTAATTCAAAAAGGAAGTTTTCACGAAATTAACTTCGTGTTTTCACCAGAAAACGATGTTTTACCTGTGTTTTCAGCATGTCTTTTTAACTGAAAAATAGTTTTCACTAAAAGGAATTCAGTGATTTCACTCCAAAAGAAACCGATGGACTGCGCCGTGTCGGCCGTGTCGTCATTGATCCAAAGCGATCTCTTCCTGCTGGGGAGGTTGTGGCAGCTGAGCACCATTGGTCTGCAAAATGGGTGACTTTTCCACATTTGTAAGGCAGTGACTTTGCGTAATTTGTATAAGGCACTGACTTTCCGATATTTGCAAGGCAGTTACTTTCCGGTTGCAGTTCGGAATACCTGCCGACATCTGAAAAAAAGCTGAACTGGACGAGTTTTCACACACGCGCAGGTAGCCAAAATAGGATAGGAAGTTGTGGACGATGTAGGTAGGGTAGGATGGGTTAAGAGGTGTGTTGGGATAGGTTAGGTTGGGTTAGGTTAGGTTAGGTTTAGTTAGGTTAGGTTTAGTTAGGTTAGGTTTAGTTAGCTTCAAGGTTAGGTTTAGTTAGGTTAGGTTTAGTCAGCTTCAAGTACATCGGAGAGCAATGGTGATAACTCGTTCAGTTCAATGTCGGCAGGTACCTATTCCGAACTGTTACCTACTTTCCTGCATTTGTAAGGTAGTGAAGTACGTAGGCCTATAGGTACTGCTTTCAGTTGATACAAGCCGCGCTGAGAAACTGCCGCCAAAGACATCCGGGCAGCGCCTGACTCTGCTGTGCTTCAGACTCCACTTCGACTTCCGGTCTGCAAAAATTGCCTAAGTTATTGTCCCGGTGAGGACATAACACTCGGAACATTACGACGGTTCTTGCGGCAACTGAGTCCTTTTGAATGTTCTCATTCAGGCGAATAAGAAATCGACTTTACGGTCGGGTACAGGGTGGCGACTTTTTCCGGGAATTTTTACATCCGATTATTCCTGTTGCGCGGGACTGCCAGCAAGGGGTTATGTCCAATGGGAAAAGGATTATACGTTTTATACGAGTCGCCCATATTTTTACCTCATAAATGCTCCGGGCTGACAATTATTTTAAAAAGTAGACTTTAGGCGTGCTTTTAACGGGCCTATACTGAAATGGGTTCAAGATGATGGGCTCGAGGATGTGGGCTTTTCACCCATTAATTAAGTCAAATGCTTCACAGACAAGTGCAAATGACTTACCCAAGGGCGCCAATGTACCTCGCAATATGCCTCTGAAATAAAGTATTTCCTGGATTCGTAAAACATTGAGTTTAATTTTACCATCCAATGCATAGCGAGAAGAAAAATGTGCCCAGTTGCGAAAAAAGTATAATAAAATGGCCCTACACGACTTGAAGGGTGCCATCCGGGCCTCCTGGATCTGTTGACAATCAAGCCATCAAGCAATAATTTGGCCGGCTAGCACATTTTGATAGCATAACAAGTTCCAGTTCCGCAGTAGCGGGACAGTATAGGTACACCGGGAAAACCCTGCCGTGAACAGCAGTTGTTATCTTGTTACCCGACTCACAATGGCCCTTTTTCGTCGGAGGGACTGAAGTGACAAACTCCCAACAAACTCCGCATTCATGGGTCAGACACTCTGAAGATCCGTTTTTGTCAACCGAAAAAAATGTTCGGAACGCAACTTCTCCCCATTGCAACTCACACCACACCCATAGGTTCAACTCAAGAACCAAATCAATGGATAGATTTGTGTTGCGAAAATTTAATTTCTATGCACAACGCTTATTCCTTTTCCATTGTTGCATTGAAAGATACATCCGTCTGTTGAACTGGGACCTTATTAAATTTGATCACTTAAAATCCGTGAACTTAAAACTTTAGTTCACCTTATTTTTGAAGTTAACTTTTCAATGGAGATTTTGTGCACGGGAAAGTTAAGTGCGGCAATTTGATAGCAACCAGTGAACTTAACCTCCACTAAGTTGGGTTTTAGTTCGCGATGATCACTAAGTGAGCCAATTTAATACGGTCCCTGGCCATTGCGTTGGACCTGAGGGTTGTTGCAATGGAGAACACGGCCGCGATCTGGCAATTTTGGTTCCATGTTTTAAATTTCCTGAACACCCTGTACACATGCAGGAAAAGAGTTACATGCCAATTCAGTGTTTGCATGCAGGTACAGTGCTAAATTATTCAGGAGCTATTTCGGTCGTAAAATGCAGAAAAGTCGTAGCGAAACTCCATTAAAAGAATGCCTTTGAAAAGTTAATATGCGTGCGTGCACGTCGTCTTTTGCATTTTTCTTGAAAAATTTCCGAAACAAAAAGGAATGCTGTCTTGCAGGTCTTGACAGGAATGCATTGCAAAATCCGGTGCCTGTAAAATAAGAGCATCAGGATCATTTTTCAAAAAAAAAATCTTGGAAGTATTTCCCCAGAAGAAAGACTTGATTATTTTTCCCCAAAATCTCAAGAGCGTGCAGCATCATTACACGATGAAAGATATTTGAAAACAAACAAAACAAAGTTGTAATTTTTGTAGTTTTGTTTGCTTTAGCATCAACTGTCTAATGGCATTGCGAAGAAAGGTTTTGCGAAAGGTTTTGCGAAAGGTTTTGCGAAAGGTTTTCAAGTGTTTCATTGACAAACTGATGGATTTCGCAGTGTAGAGAAAAAAGTGCTCGCTAATGCAAGGATTGCAAGTTGTTTTAAAAAAGTATTGATCTCTGTTTTTTGGCTCTCTCGTGATGATGCGGAATTCTTGAATTTTCGATTGGTGAATTAAATTGAAGTGAAACTTTTTATGAAATTGAAATTGAAATTGGATTTGGAATTGGACTTGGTTTGGGGTTCATTTGGATGTTTTCTGATCTGATAAGATCTGGTCCAATCCGGTCCTATTCGGTCTGATTAAAATTAAATAAAATTTAGTTAAATTGAATGAAATAAAATGAAATGAAATGAAATAAAATGAATTGAATTAAATCGAGTCGAAATGAATCGAATCGAACCGATCCGAATCGACTCGATCCAAATTAAATTGGATTGCATTGGATTGAATGGGGTGGGATTGGATGTGATTGGATTTGATTAAATTGGATTGAATTGGATTCGATTGGATTGAACTGGATTGAATTGGAACGCATCGAATCGAATCAAATTGAACTAAGAATAAATTGAATTGAAATGAATTGGATTGGATTGGATTGAATTGAATTGAATTGAATTGAATTGAATTGAATTGAATTGAATCGAATCGAATCGAATCGAATCGAATCGAATCGAATCGAATCGAATCGAATCGAATCGAATCGAATCGAATCGAATCGAATCGAATTGAAGAAAATTAAATAAAAAATTTTATCTGTAAAAGTTCCAGACAGAGTCGGCGTGTGGGAATTGTAAAATTTGATTTTTACGGAATTATAATTTCAACACAAAATTTCAATTATAAAATACTTCACCAATAACGGGAAACGCGCATGGTTGGTGGAAAGCTGCAGATCTTTGAGGATATTTGTTCAAGACAGGCGTTTTAATCGCCGGCCACGAAGTTGGCAGTGGCAACCAGAGACGGTGCCGTTGTGTTGACCAGACTAAACCTCCAGGTGTTAGAGAAGCATGTGAGCGCAAAGGGCGCAGGCAGTGATTTTGATTCCAGCAACTTAAGGTGGATGACGCAATCAATTGACCTCTCTGTTCGTTCAAAGGCCAAATGTCAAAAAATAAGTTGTGAACTTTGTTTTGAACTGGTATGAACTAAGTATGATATGATTGCAGTTCTTTGGAGTGATGGCACCTCCAATTGGGGTCGTGGATACCCCAGAAAATTCTAAATCTGTGTTCGATGCAGTCTGTGTGCAAAAGACGAGCTGTGTCCGAGTGCTGTGAAATGGTTGCTTTGTTGCCAGAAACCTTGACAATCGACAACCATCTTGACAACATTGACAACATTTACAACCTTGACAACATTGACTATCGTGACAATCTTGACAACATTGATCACCTTGACAACCTTGACAACCTTGACACATTGACAACACTGATAGCCTTGACAACCTTGATAACATTGACTATCGTGACAACCTTGACAGCATTGACCACCTTGACAATCTTGACAACATTGACAACACTGATAACCTTGACAACATTGACTATCGTGACAACCTTGACAGCATTGACCACCTTGACAATCTTGACAACATTGACAACACTGATAACCTTGACAACATTGACTATCGTGACAACCTTGACAGCACTGACCACCTTGATAATCTTGACAACGTTGATAACATTGACTATCGTGACAACCTTGACATCATTGACCATCTTGACAATCTTGACACCATTTAAAACATTGCCAACCTTGACAACCTTGAAAACATTGACTATCGTGACAACCTTGACAATATTGACCACCTTGACTTGACAACATTGACAACCTTTACAACATTAACTATCGTGACAACCTTGACAACATTGACCATCTTGACAATCTTGACAACATTTGAAACATTGCCAACCTTGACAACCTTGACAACATTGACTGTCGTGACAACCTTGACAACATTTACCACCTTGACAATCTTGACAACATTGACTATCGTGACAACCTTGACAGCATTTACCACCTTGACAATCTTGACAACATTGACTATCGTGACAACCTTGACAGCATTTACCACCTTGACAATCTTGACAACATTGACTATCGTGACAACCTTGACAGCATTTACCACCTTGACAATCTTGACAACATTGACTATCGTGACAACCTTGACAGCATTTACCACCTTGACAATCTTGACAACATTGACTATCGTGACAACCTTGACAGCATTTACCACCTTGACAATCTTGACAACATTGACTGTCGTGACAACCTTGACAGCATTTACCACCTTGACAATCTTGACAACATTGACTATCGTGACAACCTTGACAGCATTTACCACCTTGACAATCTTGACAACATTGACTATCGTGACAACCTTGACAGCATTTACCACCTTGACAATCTTGACAACATTGACTATCGTGACAACCTTGACAGCATTTACCACCTTGACAATCTTGACAACATTGACTATCGTGACAACCTTGACAGCATTTACCACCTTGACAATCTTGACAACATTGACTATCGTGACAACCTTGACAGCATTTACCACCTTGACAATCTTGACAACATTGACTGTCGTGACAACCTTGACAACATTTACCACCTTGACAATCTTGACAACATTGACTATCGTGACAACCTTGACAGCATTTACCACCTTGACAATCTTGACAACATTGACTATCGTGACAACCTTGACAGCATTTACCACCTTGACAATCTTGACAACATTGACTATCGTGACAACCTTGACAGCATTTACCACCTTGACAATCTTGACAACGATGATAGGGCCTAACCTTCACAACATAACCTTGATAACCTTGGCAGTCTTCAGAAGCACAACACCAAAGTCTTCATTGGTGGTGTTGCTCCAAAGCCATTTTCCAGTCCAGAAATTATCTCGCTTTCTTCTGCACACCCTGTGGTCATCAGGATTAAAAAAAAAACTCAAGACAAAAATACAAACAAAAATAAACAATTATAATCACTTAAAAGTGCCTTAATTAAAATAGGCGCATCATCAGAACTCGTTTTGTTCTGCTGTGTGATGGACGATTGTGCTTTGCTAATGATCATCTCTCCTGAGCGAGCGAGGTCCATCAACATTAAATTTGGTCAGTTTGTGTGTTGGGGTTTTATGACTGTGCATGCATGGACCGTGACATGCACAGTGAAAAATAAATTGCTTTTAGCACATGTGTTTTTCAATTCGTGGGCTTCCACGAAAAAAGTGACGGGTTGGAGGGAGGTGAAAATATGGAAAACTTTTTTCTCTGCGGACATTAGAGTTTTTCTTATCCCAAACTCGTCATTTGGCTCTGCATATGCGTACGTTGGGTATTTTGTTTTTGCACTGTACGTTCGTAATCTGGTCTTAAGTCCGTGATTATAAAAGTCTGGCCTGAGTTTTAAATCCTTTTAATTACACTCTCCAAAAATGATGCCTGCTTGTTTGGCATTCGTCTCGGAGAAAACCCACTTTTCCGTCTTTATCCCTTTTAACTCACTTGCAACATTCGTACTTGCAAGAGCATATTGTTTTTGCGCAGCATGTTTTTGATCAAAAGATTTTTGTTACAAACGAGTGTGTACAAATGTTCTTCTAACTCAGGGTTCTCAAAGTCAACCAAAAGTCCTTTTGGGAGGAATTCTAAAGGTCTGGTCAAAGCGGTGGCCAGCATCTAATTTCATCTAGTCTTGATGCAACTTCACGCCTTACACGAGTGTCATGATGTTTTGCGGCACATGTTACCATTGATTCTGAATGGCACCGAGTTGACAATGGACTACTATATGTGCCAAGAATTTTGGCTGGATTGCCAAAACGAATAGATGAGACGTGGAGGACCGAAACAATTCAAAAAATCCATTCCACGTTCCCGCATTCAATGAGGCCACGACCTCCGACTCTGACCCCTCTCGAAATCCTTCTTTTCAGACCTCAAGAAACACTTCGAGCAGCCGCCCTATTCTCAGCACGTCGAGCTTGGTGGCCAAATTGAGCTGAGGTGTCACCCGCCGACGGGTGATCCTCCGCCAGTGATGTCCTGGCTGAAGAACGGATCACCCATTCAGCCGATGGCAGACGCCAACTTCATCATTTCCAGCGACGGTCATCTGATGGTGGTCCAGGCCCGATTGGAGGACATGGCCAACTATAGCTGCGTGGCCGAGAATGTTGCCAACAGGAGAATCAGCGAACCTGCCCTGCTTATTGTTTATGGTGAGGGTTGAAGACATTTCTAGGCAGTCCGCAGATTGATCTGTGTTTTGCTAATCTTAAGTGTTTTGGTGATTTGTCTGCAGTGTGTTTTGCCAAAATTTTCAGTCTTCATGTCTTAAGAGAAATAAAACCTTCAAGAGAAATAAAATTTCCATGACTGCTTTACTTTCATGGATTTTTCCAATTTCCACATTGTCAGGACATTTCCATTTGCCGATAACAATGCAAGGAAATCAGTAAATTTCCAGGAAAAGTGTCAAAAGAGACCACTCAAATTTCGTTGCAGTTTTTCACCAGTTTTCGTGGCAATAATGCCATCTAATGGTGAATAGATTCGAGCATTCGCACTTCGCAGGAAAAGCTGCCACTATTCGAGTGAGAAATTTCTTGAAATCTCTCACTATTTGGCACCATAACCCCTATGTTCTGGAAACTGCCAGTATTTTAGATTGGTCGAAAATTTGCCAGTTTACAGTACAGACACAAAATTATAAATGATTCCACACACGAAAGCAAATATGGGGTAGCCACACACGCAATCAAATGGTACAACTATGCAATTTTGCAAAAAACTAACTTCGAAATAGAAATAAAAGTTTTTCGTTTTTAACTTTGTTGTAATGTGGCCTTTTATTTCTCTTGGATGACGGAGGCAACAGATAAATAATGGAAAAACCATGTGTGTGGTGGCATAAAAATATTTGTGTGATGTACATGCATGAATGATTTTTGCTAGTTATTTTTTTTTCTTTTATTTGCCTATTTAAGTTTATTTTTTATTTTTTATTTGTTTTATTTATTTTAATTTCAATTTGATTTTCATTTGCTACAGTCAACGGTGGTTGGTCAGAATGGTCGTCTTGGTCAGACTGTGTTCCTGTGATCAACTCCGGACCCTCAGCCGCCAACAAGGCTCCTCCTTCCTGCGGACGGGGCTTTCAGAAACGGACAAGAAACTGTTCCAGTCCTTATCCGTTGAACGGTGGCGAACAATGTCAAGGATCGGCTCTTCAGAAAGCTGACTGCAAGACTTCATGTCCTGGTTAGTTGGCCAGCCTTTCCTATACACTCTAAATATCGCGAACGTCTTTTAAAAACTTTCGTATCCTTTTCAACACTGTAGTCCAAAACAAGACATGTCTCGCCGACTTTTTTTTAAGCCTGGAGTATTTTTTCATGGTGCTTTTTAAAGTTGTCTTAAAGATGATTCGAAGCATCCTTTTAGACGTTTTCCGCCTTTTTGAAGATGCCAAAAACTGCGCTTTGAAACATTTTGGTCAAACAAGAAAGTGATTTTTGAAAAGACATTCATGTTTAGAGTGTATAAAATTAGCCAATTTTCGTTTCCATTCTTTCATGGAAAACCTGCCATGGCAATGGAAAATTTGTCGCCTGATCTTTCATTAAGAAAAAAGATGCTCCAGTCAACTCATGTGGAATATTTTTCAAAAAATGCATCCTGAAGAAATTTTCCCACACATTTTTGAAATGATTTTTTAGAAAAAAATTCTGCCCAATTTTTTTCGAAAAATTTCTCGGAAATGTTTTCAAAAAATGAATCCTGAAGAAATTTTCCCACACATTTTGAAATAATTTTTTTTTAGCAAAACATGTTTGGCCATTTTTTTCGAAAACTTATTGCACAAATGCAAATTTTGATATTTGTGAGACCGTGTATCATGTCTTGAAAGTTTTCAGCCTTTGCATGATAAGAGCTTGTTGAGGTACCATTGGTGAATTTTGGAGCATATCCTGGGGCGCAATTTATTTTTTCCTTTTTTGTGTGCACAGCAACATTGCCGGGCCATGGATTCCGAGTTCTCGCGCTTGAGACTTGAATTCAGCCAGGTTTCTGGGTCATGCAGCCAAGCAATTGTCGCACGTGCAAAGACTCCTATAGCCCGTAAACAAGATCCCAAACGGTTTTTTATGATGAAAAGTCGAAACCATTTCCCCGTTTGGTGGAAATCTCGCCAAGGCCTTGGCGCAGATAAAAAGACCTCAGCAGGAGGTATACTTTATGTGGTTAAAATTTCGACGTCCATGCAGGTGGGGTTTCTACACCTGCAGACGTGCCAAATCCGACTGCTGTGTCAACTTGTTTTGTTTGGCACGAGATAAACAATGGGAAATTCGTGCCAAGGTGCGAGTGCGATAATGTGTAAATGTACGTGTACATGGTGCCCGGAAAATGTGCTGGTTCGGATTGTGCCGGCTTTCCTGGGAGTCTGCGTGTCAGGCGCAGCTATAGGGCAACAGAGGCGGACATTTTTGAGAGCTTCCAGGTCGCATACACGACAAGGTGGCAATTTCCCACACTTCTTCTACAGATGCACTCAAAAAAGTTGCTTCCAAGAGGACTTTTCATCCACTTTTGTGAGTCAAAGGTGTTTTTGCGAAGGACCACGTGCCTCAGGACTATGTCCTTATGGTGGCACTTCGCATTCCAGTCGATGTCAACCCTTTATTGATTCTCACTTTATCGTGTCAAGAGGGTCCCCCTCCGACAACGGGCGGGAGGCGAAATCAAAGCGTTCGGTCGTGTTCCCATTGCAACTCACCTTTCCCTCCAAAAGGTTCAACTCAACAGCAAATCCGATGGATAGATTCTGTTGGGAAAATTTAATTTCTATGCACAACGCTTATTCCTTTTCCATTGTTGCATTGAAGGATACATCCGTCTTTTGAATTGGCTATTGAGTTGAACCTGAGGATGAATTGCGATTGTGAACACGGCCATAGTTGTCATCTCACTCTGCGGGGGAGTCACGGAAAACGGGCTTGGTCACGAATTAACGGATCACCCTGTGTGCTGCTGACATAGTCGACAAAAACTTGAATTTACGGGACCACAGGTGAGGGAGAACAAGTCCAATTATGCGGAACACTTGTCCTGCAACGTTGTGGCCTGCGTGTGACTGTCATGCATTTCGGCTCGTTTGCATAAGCAGGATGACAGTGAGAGAGATTTATTACTGAAAACAAAATATCAATTTTCAGGTGCACAGGTGAGAGACTACGTTTTGCCGGTCCACATTTCGCGGGGCGCAATGGCAAATACTCTCCGCTAGCATAAACCTATACCTGAGTTTTGTGGCGGCGGAAATAATGCACCCATTCATGTGTTTTTCCCGTTTAAATGTTGCCTCCGAAATATGCTAGCGGTAGAAGTTGAAGCGCCAAACTGGGACAAGCGTTCGAGAGGTGTCTGATTTTGAGCTCGATAACAAGAGTATCGTCAATTTCTGCAGCATAGAGTTTTTGCCGAAATCTCGAATTGGTCCCATTTTTCACATCTGTGAGTACATTAATTCCGCCGCCACTATACACCTGGCCTGGCCGGGATACACGAGAACCAATTCAAGCTTCATTTCGCACAAAAAAGGTACAAACAACTGTCGTGCAATTTGCCGGAAGGGCAATGCAATGCTGCAGGAAATCTGCGGTTGCACTGGGATTGCTGACAAACTTTTCTGACGCACTCTGGTCTTCTGTATTCAATTAGAAAATAGCCCTCCAATGCTGCTCCATGAGCTCGTATCATTTTTTCCATCCGCAAACTTTGTTATGGGGTTGCACTGGGCTGAACAACTTTCTGACGCAGCCTCGGCTTCTGTTGATCCCTCCTTGGGCTCGCATCACTTCGCTTCCATCCGCCGAGTTTGTTGTGAGGTCTGGAACAATCTTTGATCACGGGTTTGTTTAAGAACACTTTTTTCCTGTCATAGATTTGGTGCAGACGAATAATTTGGAACACATGAAATAGTCTTCCAAATTCTGACGTAAAATAAAGTGTCCTGTAAAAATGCTCGACTTATCCAGACTGGTTTTTGTGCCCATATCTTGGTGTTTTTGGCTTACTCTTCAGGAACACCAAGATATGGGCACACTTTTGGCATACTCATCTGTCAAGGCCAATTGTGGTCCTTTCCGCCACACACTGGCATTTTTCGCTGTGTGCGCGGCGGCCTCGTCGGGTTAGACAAAACCGATCAAAATGGCTCAAAACATGAGCGTTTTGCGGGACACCAGTTGGTGTTCTAAGAACGCAACGAATGTTCCGAAAAGAAAACGTCCATCTAAGCCTGTTCAAAAAGGTGTCCCAAATGGAGACCTCTGGTTTAGAGTGTACCTGTAATCTAGGAGCATGAACCGGAGCTTGTTCAATCCAACCCAACCCCCACCAGACCTCTCAAGCCACATACACCTGAATTACCTGCGTTTCATTTAGTTGTCTTCACCTCAAGACACGTTTGACTTGCGGAAGAGATATGACCAGAATTTTCTTTATTTATCTCAATTATTGGCACAGTGTTTTGATTCGTTTTAAAACAGTACAGGAAAGTCCTGTTCACAGATGCATCATCAGATATCATTTTCTGAGCACTTGCCCAGCTTGTCCTGTTGTCCTGTGTGCCCACGTTCCCAGGGCTAAGCAGGTCGCCTGCTGCTTTCGGAGGGCTCTCTCGCGCACGTCCGCAAACCGAAGTTAAACTCCGAATTTTTTGCTAATTTAAGATAGAAAAATTAACACGTCAATTCTCCATCTGCGGCGTGCGCACCTCTCGTGACGCACCTATTTTGGCACTGCCTTTGAGCCGAAGTGCTTGCTGCGGCAATCCCTCGCAATCAATTACAGGTGATAATCTCATTTTAGCCGCGATGTCAAAGAAAAATAAAAAACACTTTTGACACAAATGCAAGTGTTTATCCGTTCGTTTTCAAGACGCATCATTCACTTGTCTCAAAACAACTTTTTTGTTCATCCCATATCGTGTTCGTGAGGCATGAAATCTCACCGCCTGGTCAGATATTTTGGCCACAGGATCTTCTGGCCGCTTCATTTATTTTATGGACAGGGTGGTTCGCACAAAACGCCTGATGGCATCCGTCTGTCAAGTTCTTATCCGCAAGTGCCTGCAATTAGCCTTCGAACATGATTAACTTAGAGGCCAAAATTCCAAATGACTCCAAGCCCGCAAAGCAAATGGCATTTTAGGAAGCAGTGGAATTTGAACAAGATCTGTGGAATTTCGATGGCCTTTTTGTTGGTCAGGCCCTTCTGACTCTCTCCCACGTTCGGAGACTGAACAGGAGGGAACAGGCACGCTATTGCCTATGC